>CABFOW010002164.1:96151-112180 GCA_902141385.1 Timema californicum
CTCTCCCTCCACGCAAATGCGGGTTCACTTCCTCTAATTCAACCTTTCCAATTCCTAAGCCATTAGAGTAATTAGTACTTAAAGCGTATAACCCGAACGGGTAGTAAGACGAAGTGCTAAATATTATTATTTTGCCGGCAAAATTGGTTAACCCTTTGGACCTTGCTAATAGTAATTATCATATGCTGATATAATCAGTCAGTTCAGAAAGTGCATGTTAAAAACTTCAAATTTAAAAAATAATAAATAATACTTTACTAAATGTGATTTGTATAGACCTAGGGGGGAAAATTAAGCCAATTGATCTGATTTGATTAATATTGAAAGTAAAATAGAAAGGCTGCACATCATAAAAATGCAGGCTTAGATTTCCATATTTAGATCACAAAAATCAAAGTAATTTTCAGATCCTTTGCGGTCCCTTCTTCAGCAAAAAAAAGTAGAACATTTACTAGAATGGTGCACCGGGTGGTCATAGGAAACCCCAGGATATTTTAAATGAATAATTTGCAGTGCCCGAAAGATGAACACATACCATTATTAAGCAATTGTGACTATTTACCGTATTTATCTGAATCTAAGACAAGGTTTTTTCCCAAATTTGTAGCTTTAAAATCTAGGGGTCATCTTAAAATCCCCATGGTGGCTACAGACAGGGAAAACCTGGAAAAGTCAGGGAATTTTTGGATGACAGGGAAAACAGGGAAATGTCAGGGAATTTAACTAAAAATAAGGAAAAGTCAGGAAATAAAAAATATGTCTAAAAAATATAAATAATTTCGCAACTAAACACTGAAACAAAAGTTAATAATACCTAAATAAAATAACATTTTAATTTTTTAAATATGTGATCAATAATAAAGAGAAAAAAAAGTCATCATCCACCATTAAAACTGGAAATACGTAGTCCGGGAAAATTTAAAAATGTAGCCTGGAAAAGTCAGGGAATTTTGTAAAATATGTTTTGTAGCCACCCTGAATCCCAGACTAAGGATTGGGTTAGGCATTCATCAAGAGTTAAAATTTTACATCTTTATTTAATATAAATACAATAGTGCAAGGAGGCCTTTTTTTACAGATTTTTATCAATTTTCACACATATTTTTAAGGTATAACACCGATCACAGAATATTTGGTTATTTTCACGGATTTTTAAGCTAATTTTAGGTAACGTTAAAAAAATAACTACCTAGTTGTAGCCCGATATGATACTCGATTCCTTAATACCCATAGTATTGACTGGTATTGCAATAATCAATACTATATGCTAAAAATCTCAATACCACTCTTTAGTTTTCAACACAATTAACTCCTCAAATAGGTTGGAGATAGGGATGGGCATCATTGAATTGAATTGTATTTAGCTGTGCTGTTTTTGATTACCTATCTAATTACTTCACTACAGTATTAAAAATTCAGCCATTCACAATAATCAAAATGGATTTTAAAACCAATAATAAATTATCAAATTTTACATATTTAATTCTTAAAACTTTGCCTACATAGCTAACGTTTGTCAAGTAAGACGTGATGATAACTTGAATCAATGGTAAACAACTAATCAATCATATGTAGAGTTTACTAAACAATTTGTGCAATGCCAAACTTTAGTTTTAATTCGTGAAACTCTACAAAATATCCGACTTTTGAATAATATCAAGTAAATTATTATCTTTGACTAGATGTTCCTAGATCATAGGTTTTGAAATAAGAATAAAAATGCTTGCTTAGTTATCACTTAAGTTTTTATGCTTGGCTGGTATGATAGTTCACAGCAGACGTGTATATCGGTTAGATTTTTTGTAACATGTGAATGTGTTTTATATTTTCCTTATAAAAGCCACAGTTTGTTGCACATTTATCCTTTGATTTCTTCCCTATAACTCTTTACTGTATACTATTTTATTTTCTGTATATCATTGTCAGGGTTGCCACGCACCTGGAAAACAGGGAAAACCGGGAAAAGACAGGGAATTTGTTTGCGTCTGGAAAAAACCGGGAAAACACAGGNATTCGGATTTCACTAACGATTATCATTTGTCATAGTAAAAACTAACTTCTCATTGTTTTTATGAAACTTTTTCAAAGTTAACTTTCTTATGCAAAAGCAATATTTGCAGCAGAAAAAGAAATTCCTTAGCAATTCTGCAACTTTAATTAGATTTTTATTTGACATTGGTGTTTTGGTTTGTAAATAAAAAACTATTTGCTAGCAATACAAAATAAGTCTACAATAATTATTATTTTCTTCATTCATAACAAAATAAATACCACTTTAAAAAAAATCTATCCAGGACCATTGACAAAATGAGGGTCTTCTTAGATTTGTGGTCATCTTGGATTCGGGTAGATACGATAATAACGAAATATATATATATATATATATATTAAAATTATGTGTTTATTGTTCAAATGGCTTCCAATCTGTCAGGGTGGAAAAAAAAAGTTGTCTGGACCTAACAGAACTGTTAGGTATTTGTCTTAATCCAGGGGCGCCAAATAAATAAGTCAGTGCAGTATCCTGAACTCTGAGGGGGAGGGGAACAAGAAATTGGTTGTTCTCAATACTAAGGCTGGAAAAATTATGCCCTTCTATCAATGTCAAGTTTGTAATTAATGTTTATTGACAATATTATTAATTTATTAAAGCTAGATTAATCTTATCTTTTGTTAAATATATGGGTACTAGTAGCACAAACTTAGGTCGCTTTTATTTTAAAACTACCTAGTCAATACAACTGAGCACCATTAATTAACATAACCACACATATGATTGATTGTAATATTTACCCTTGAATAGATTAAAGGCAGGAAAACATATTTTTAGCACTAAATAATTACAAAAAAGGCTATGCATCAAGACACATTTATTGCGTTAATCTTGTGGTTTTATCTCAAGCATGTGAGAAGCTTTGAAATTTTGAATTCCAATCTGGATCTTAAGAGAATTCGTTTTAAATTCTAAATCTTAATATTTAAAAGATTTGAATTTGATTCAAATATTTCACAGATTCTAAATCGATGGAATCTAAGCTAAATTCGAATTCAAATGATACACTTTTGATGGATTTAGCTTTTTGAAGATGTTAGCATAAAATAAATTTACTTGAACATAGAAAACTTGAAAATTTAACATTATTCATAATTTAAACATGGTGTAAATGACTTTAATATTTCATTAGATTGAATTCAAAAGATTTATAAAAATTCTAATTTAGCCTATTATTCAATTTTTATTTGATTATAAACATTTTGGTTTTCTTATATTATGTTCAGATTCGATCTTTGTTAATATATAAAAATTTGTATATGATTTGGATTAAATTCAATTTAGAAACATCATAACTATTTTTGTATAATAATATTTTTTTCTTTCCCAGATACACGAAACCTAAAGGCCAACTTCCCGATTATGAGTCTCCTGTTGTTTTACACTCTGACAGAGTCTCCGTAGAAGACTTCTGCAACAAACTCCATCGTACCATTTCAAAAGAATTTAAATAGTAAGCACTAAGTAATTACATTAGGTTCTTGACGGTTCAAGTTAAAACTATGAAAAACTCTAGCTTTACTGGCACATTTGTCTTTATGGAGAATGTGCATAATTTTGACCAGCCCGGCCAGGGTTAAATTCCAACTAGCTGCTCAAAAAGTAGTTTCATTGCACACACTTAAATCATACCTAGTAAATCTTAAATCTAAAATTTTTTTGAAACCTGAACGGATTTGTCTCCAGAAAAAATTAACAATGTCATTATGGACGTGCAAAATTTACATTTGTGATAAAGCAAATTTTACAGTTTTTATTCTAATAGTGTGAGCTTAACTTGAAAAGACATGGACCGAATAGAACTATTTAAGGCTCATTTCATGTTAAGCGCTACAATATTATAACACTTTTAAACCTTACCCTCTTAGATATTTTCCAAATTTGGCTCACTTAATGTAACCCCAAAGGCAAATTAGTAAAAAAATACAAATTTCTAAATTCTTCTGTTCAGAAGTTTTTAAGTAACTAAAAAAACCACAATTTTCTGGTGAGACACAATTTCAACAAACTAAATAATTACTCAAGCTATTAATGAGTTATTTTATTTACTATAGGGGGTGTGCAAGGTCAACTTTTTAAATTCATAGCGAATTGTAATCAAGCCATATCAAAAATTCCTGAAGCAGAAATGAAGTCCAAATTATAAACAAAAAATTGTTGTGATGGATGGGGGGAATGTGTTGCATAAATATATAACTCTAGTTAATCTATAATTTATAAAATATTATTTTGAAACCCACGATCAACATATTTTGTACAAACATGAAAAATTAATTTGACTTCTATGAAATTTAATTAATTTATTTCCTTATTTTTGTCATGTGAAGATTATTTTGTGATGCACGCAACACTATAAAATTACAAAAATCTAACATCAATATATATTTTAACTTTAAACATATTTGTTGGTGAAGCTTCATAGTAGTCGAAACTTTGTAATTTTCAAATGTGGAATTCATTTTAATCTAATTCAAAGGTGATGAATATAGGAAGTTGATCAAAGTTTTCAAAACTTCTCACACCCCTTTGTATTAATGCTGTTCAAGTAGGAATTTTTCACTCTGAGTTGAGGTCAAATAAATTTTGAATGGAAGCATTGAGTTGGTTTTTGTTCAGGTTCAAGTTATTTAGAGCAATATTTGTACTAGAAATATTTCAGTCGAGTCTTTGTATTAGATCCCTGCATGGACCATAACCAATAAGAGCCCTGTTCAACTTGCGGCCCTTGGCAGCATATTTTATGGCCCACGAGACATCAGAAAAATTTAAAAAAAATTCATCCAAGAGTCAGGAGATTTTCTGTTTATGAGTATCAACTAAAAAAAAATTGTTGGTACTGTATAGGCTTAAATTCCAAGTGTGCGGCTGCACAGTCTAACAATGTAAATTAAGGCCCTTAGCTAACTTCAAGTTTGACAGCCCTGAGCTATAACATAAATTTTCAATAATGAAATATTTTTTTATGAAAAAACTATCAAACTCACTTTTATTTTTAAGTAAAAATGAAAGTTGATAAGAATAAAGAAAAAGGAAAAATAAACTAATAAATGTAACTTTAAGTAAGAAACCCCACCTAGGTAAAGACTATTTCTATTATAGAAAAAAGAACGGTGTTTGTGACCGTTGTGCATTTGATTCTTTCAACATTATTCCTCTTTCCCTAGGTTTTTTCCTTATCACTTTACATTATCATAAAATTATTTAGCCATTGGGCCGATCACCTCAGTGTTAAATGTTTTTAAAATGTTTTTAAATCAAACAAAGGGTTATATTGAGGTGTTCTATTAGATATGAAATATTTTAAAATAAAATTAATGAAACTCTGGATGTTTTGAGTACTCGAAATTCCTACTGTTAGGTGATGTGTCACAGGAAAAGGGACGTTATCGTCATCCAGATCAATATTGAGATATTAGCATCACTGGAAAGAGCACAAATTGTTGAATAATGTGATGTAATGTAAATATATTCCAAGAATTGAGAAAGTTATTACCATTCAAACCTGCAAGTTTAAAAAAGTGTGTTTAGAGAAAACAAGGGTTAAAGTTCTGCATTATTTGAAGCCAAGTACTAAAATGCTTTTTCTGCTATTTAGGATGTGAAGTATAAACTAACACCTATTTATAGTTGTTCTAAGAGAGTGTAGATAGTGTTTACTGCAATAATCTAAAAGATATTTTGAGACCTAGATCACTCTTATCAGTTGTCCTGAAATATTTGCTCGATGAAGATAAGGTTCCCTTTTTCCGTGCCACGTCACATATTATGTTTGATTTTATAAGAGTGAACCTATCATGGATTTTATGCTACCTTATTTTGTCCACAGTGCGTTGGTGTGGGGCTCATCAGTGAAGCACCTCCCACAAAAAGTGGGTAAAGATCACATTCTCCACGATGAAGATGTCGTACAGATTGTGAAGCGAGTCTAGTAACAAATTTAGCAACGGTTTGTTCTGGGCAGGCTACGTATTACACAACACATTGATTTATCTTGTGACTTCCTTTTATTAATGGTTTGTGCCATTCTTGTGAGTCCATCTCAGAGTCAGGAAATTAAATACAAGATTACATTCAAACCAGAAATTGCAGGGTGTGGTTTTCTGCATTCTTTATTTTATTTCACTCAAATTGAGACCAATTTGATGGGTTTTTTTATTTTATAGTAAACATTTTCAATGGAGTGGTATTTTTAAATATGATAAAACAGTTTCCTTCAAGTAAAACATAAAAATGAACCATAGTGTGACATCGCGTTTGTGCTGTATTATTTAACTAACTTAGTGGTTACTTATGTAGCAGAAGCATGGACATTGAACGTAAGAGAGACTAGGAAAGTGTAGTCCATGAGGATGAAGTTTGTGAGGAGCATGTTGGCTGTCATGAGGAGAAACAAGATTAGGAATGAAGTTATCCGAAGGAGAGTTGGGGTACACAGATCACATGAGATAGTAGAAGAAGCAAGACGGAGATGGTATGGACATGTAATGAGTATGGAAAAAGAGAGGGTGCCGAAGAAAACGTTGGAAATGAAGTTTGTAGGGAAAAAACGCAAGAGAGACCAAGGACGAGATGGGTGAAGAAGGAAGTGTTCAAGTGAGAGGAGAAGAATGGAAGAAATTAAAGGAGGAAGAATGGTGAAAGGATAAAGGAAGATGGAGGCATTTTACTAAACTGTTCGGACCACAGGCTGGAAACAGTTGATGATGAGTTGTCAGCCACGTGTTCGGACTAGCACTTAGAATACAAATTCGATTACCATATTGAGCCGAAAATAGGTTGTCTCAAATATGATCACTTTTACAGGGGGAAAATATATTTCTGAAAATGAATCCAATTTCTTAAAGTTACAAAACACAAACGCTTTACTTCAAGCTTCCCATATCCTCATACTTTTTGCACATCTTACTATAAATATTTTTAAATTTGTGGTGTAACTATGTCTTAACCATTGGCCGAATGATGCTTTTTTTTTCTATACTTACCAAGATTCCATTCTTAGTAAACAATGACACTTTATTCCTGTTACATTATAATAGTGTTGACCAACAGACTGCAGCAAGAAGTCTCTAATACATGCGTGAAAATTAAGAGTTGACAATTAATTTATGTTATTTAAGGGTGTGATTATAGGTTGTATTAAGGTTTTATAAAAGTTGTTTTATAGGAAAAAAGTGGCCTATTTTTGGTTCACTGAGGTAATTTATTTTGAGGAATCTTAAATCAAAATAAAGTTAAATAGGGAAGAATGCTCAAACTTATGCATTTCATGCTTTTGCCCCATTCAAACAAATCATGAATTTGTTTGTAAATATATATATATATTGTGTGTGTTTTTAACCTAAGTTATCAGGTTTATTTAGTCTAATTTGCTGATGGTCAGAAACTTGATTTTCAAATTAAAGCTGATTATACTTAGAGCAGTTTTTCTTAAATGATTTCCCATCTTCCCTTCACACAAATTCATGTACATTTTCTTTAGAACTAACTTCCTTATCCCTACTACAGTCATTATAATCATCAACTGTTTCCAGTCGAATCAGTTTAGTAGAACACCTCCATATCCCTCTATCATTATTATTATTATTATTATTAGCACCGCGTCTTACTACCTGTTCGGGTTATACGCAATCCCTCCATCCTTCAACCAATCTTGTTCCTTTATTTGCTTCCACTCTTCTTTCACTTGCACACTAGCTATTTCATCTCCATCCTACTGCATCAGTGGCTAACCCAAACGTGGTAAGAAACCGTAAGCAACCAATTTATATCAAATACAAATATAAATTTCTTTACAATTCCTTTGTTTTGCTTAGAAGTGTTGGATGTGTTTTTCCCTTTTTCAATTTGAAGCAAAGATGAATTTAATAATATGCAGGGGTGTGTGAAGCTTCGAAACTTTGACTTGGATTCGAAACAAATATCAATTTTGACTTTCATTAGAATTTGATTTTCACTCTTCTTGAAGTGAAAAATATCTTTTTTTCACATCCTTATTAATATATATGTTACTGTGAATTTTATGAAGTTATTTTATAAAATAACCAGTGAATGTACAGAATCATCGAAAGCGATGGTTTATTTAACAAATAATAGGATTTATATAAATTTACCAGTGATTTTATAACTTTCCCAATACTGTTTGTTGAAATTATGTAACATGAACTGTATTATCTACATTTACTGGTAATTTTATAAAATATCTAGTGTATGCAGATGAAAATATAGAACATAAATCCAAACTAACCTAACCTAACCAAACCTAATCTTGATGTGAATTATTAACATTCACTAGTAGTATTTTGTAAACTCACCGGTGATTATGTAAAATATTTGGTCAACATGTGAAATAGTAAATACATTTATTACATTCCACAACCGAACCAATGGCTTTATAGAATCACCAGTGACTGTACAAACTCATCACACTCAGCACTCACTGTAGCATGTACACAATGGAATGATATTTTATCAAACTCTGATTCAACTTTGGGAATATTTAATACATTTTGGCTTAACTTTGAGTAAAAAAAATATGAGCTCCCCTTACCTCTAATCATAATGTTAAACATAAATCTTGAGCTCTTGTTGGATTAGGAATTGATTTCTTTATTTATTTTGCTGTTGGTTTCCATGGCAGGGGCGTGGATAGGATATATCCTAGGAGAGGTTTTAATGTATAGAAAAAATATACGAGGGTGGTTCAGAAAGTAACCGCCGTTCTAGCGTGGCGCTAGTAGTTGTGCGAGGACCGCCGTCATTGTCACATCTGCATGTTCTCTGATTCAGTAAACGTCGATCTGTGACAGTATGAACCTTGTTCTTTTGCGCATTCGCTTGCTATAACCTCAAAACATGAGTGCTGCAATAAAAAATGCTAAGTGCGTGCTGGAATAAGATTTCTTTCGGCACAAAAGTTTCACCAGCAGACATTCATTGTCAATTATTGTGTACTGTATACGGTCCAAACATGAGTTAAGGTGTTGTGCGGCAATGGGTCCGATTTTTTAAAAGTGCTAGAACAAACATTCATGATGGAGAGGCCTTCTGTTGTGAGTAATGATCTTGTCAAGAAAATTGATGAAAAAGTTCGTGAAAATTGAAGTCACCATCTCTGAACTTACTGAACAATTCCCGCAAATTTCTCCTACGGTTTTATGAGGTTGTCACCGATAAATTAAGCTACTGAAAGTTTTGTGCTCGGTGGGTACCAACATTGCTTACAGAAGTCCACAAAACCAAATGAATGGTCTCTGCCATAGACTTCCCTTCACGCTACGACATGGAAGGAGAAGGTTTTTGGAAGAGAATTGTGATTGGTGACGAAACTTGGGTGGTGTACGTAAACACCGAAACGAAACAACAGTTGATGGCCTGGGGCCATACCAATTCTCCATGCAAGCCGAAGAAAGCCCGCCAAACTTTGTCATCAAGGAAGGTTATGGCTATGGTTTTTTGGGATGCCGAGGGAGTTGGAACGGGGATACGACGATCACTTCAGATGTCTACTGTAAAACTTTGAAGAAACTTAAGTGAGTCATTCAAAACAAATGTCGCGGAATGCTGACACTCGGTGTTGTGTTTTTGCATGACAGCGCTTGTCCCCGCAGTGCTCAAAAAAACTCAAGAGCTTTCAAAGCAATTCAAATGGGACGTTTTTGATCATCCCCCTTATACCCCCGCCCTGGTGCCAAGTGATTTTCATCTCATCACTAAAAAGAAGTAGGTTGCATCGCAGCATTTCGATGACGACGAACTTCAAAATGCTGTGGAAGATTGGCTACGTACCCAGGCAGCTGAGTTTTACGAAGAAGGAATTTGTAAATTAGTGAAACGCTATGACAAATGCTTAAATTTAAATGATGACTGTTGAAAAATAGTAAAAAGCTTTAGTTTTAAGATGTATATAATCAAATATTTTTTCTATGCAAGTTTTTTATTTACAGCCAAACTGAGGTTACTTTCCAAACTGCTCTTGTATATTTTAGTTTCAAATTGAATTTTGGTCAAAACATTTTAAGTGAGTTAAAATGTATTCGTAATGCAATTTATAATGTCAAATATTCAATTATGATTGCTATTTTAAAAAAAATAGGTCTGCATTCATCTTCTTATGCCGGGTTAACTATATGTGAAATATGAGATGTGTGGCAGGTATAGTGTGGAAGCCATACTATCCATTGAATGGTTACACAAGCTACTACAAACTATCCATTGAATGGTTACACAAGCTACTACAAACTATCCATTGAATGGTTACATTAGCTACTACAAACTATCCATTGAATGGTTACATTAGCTACTACAAACTATCCATTGAATGGTTACATTAGCTACTACAAACTATCCATTGAATGGTTACATTAGCTACTACAAACTATCCATTGAATGGTTACATTAGCTACTACAAACTATCCATTGAATGGTTACATTAGCTACTACAAACTATCCATTGAATGGTTACATTAGCTACTACAAACTATCCATTGAATGGTTACATTAGCTACTACAAACTATCCATTGAATGGTTACATTAGCTACTACAAACTATCCATTGAATGGTTACATTAGCTACTACAAACTATCCATTGAATGGTTACATTAGCTACTACAAACTATCCATTGAATGGTTACATTAGCTACTACAAACTATCCATTGAATGGTTACATTAGCTACTACAAACTATCCATTGAATGGTTACATTAGCTACTACAAACTATCCATTGAATGGTTACATTAGCTACTACAAACTATCCATTGAATGGTTACATTAGCTACTACAAACTATCCATTGAATGGTTACATTAGCTACTACAAACTATCCATTGAATGGTTACATTAGCTACTACAAACTATCCATTGAATGGTTACATTAGCTACTACAAACTATCCATTGAATGGTTACATTAGCTACTACAAACTATCCATTGAATGGTTACATTAGCTACTACAAACTATCCATTGAATGGTTACATTAGCTACTACAAACTATCCATTGAATGGTTACATTAGCTACTACAAACTATCCATTGAATGGTTACATTAGCTACTAACTGTTTTATATATTCTTCACATCACGCGCTACTTTTTTTTTTTAATAGATACCATTGTGACCCGCTTTGATGGCCGCATGGTCTAAGGCACCACTTGCAATGGACTAGTCTGCCGATGACAGGAAGATCGAGCTTCGAGTATTGATCAGGTGTAATGAGGGTGGTGATTTCCCGACCTCCCTAAAACCATTCATGTAATTAGAATATAGACGTATAACTCAAAACAAGTAGTAAGACGTTCTAAAAGAATGATTATGAGTCACATGGTCACAAGGAGCTCTTAAGATGGTGAGGTGTCGAACTACTGGAGAAATTGGCACCCCATGTGATAGTGAGTATTAACACACTTTCCTTGGGTATGCAAATATTACTGTCTCTTTGCAGTCAGTTGGACAAACAATGAATAAGTACTAGTGATGTGCGGGAACCATTTTTTCAATTCGAGACGATCTTTAGATGGGATTATAAAAAAGTATCGAGACATGAGAATGAGACGACAAACATCCATTGAAACACAAATGTAAATTGTGTTTATTAAAGTAAATGTATAGAGTTCCTTTTTGGCATTTGTTCTGGCGCTTGCTTTAGACTGTCTTATAGTTCATTCAAACTCTTGAGATATAACTCACACACATTTTAAATGCAATTAATAAAATGGTGATAACTAGTTACAATGAACGCCATTTATAATTTAATTTTGTAATGTACAGCTAATAATGTCAAAGCTTGATATTAAAAAACAATATAACTAACCAAAACATTTCTTAATAAAGGCTATTTAGAGGGGAGTAAGGGGGGGGAGAAATGTGGCCTATTTTTGGGTTTTTACAGTATTATTATAATAAATTCCTGTATTGTTTTTTTTAATTTCTTAGGGCCATTATTTTTTTAAAGTTCTTGAATTTTCGAGATTCTATTTTTAACTTTCGAGACGAGATCAATATTTTTATTTTATTTCTTGAATTTTCGAAATAATTTTGAGTCTTGCACGTCCCTAATAAGTACAATAAACCAAATTAGTTTAACATGGCAAAAAACATAAGGTTAACTATATTTATAGCTTCTGAAGCATTTCAAACCCTACAAACACCCTCTGTAAGTCCCGTGGAATCTGGGTGAAAATATGTTGAAAATGGTTAATACAGAAGATTGATTCTTTATTTGAAAGCTTGGCGTGTTTGACTCTTTTTTTTTCCTGAATTAAGAGTTGAATATTTTAACCCAGCTTTTTTAAATATTTTTCATTAGACTTTAAAGAAGGTATACTCTGTTTACCCTGAAAGGCAGCAGCTGGCCTTGATGGGTTCGCTATGGGGTCACTTATGCAATAGGGCCATAGTGTAATCACAAGAGACCCTGAATTGTGGTAAGTAAAATTATTGGGGCTCGTTAGATAAAAAGTCGAATTTCATTATTAAAAGTTCACAACTAAAATACTTTTTTGACTAAAAATGATTTTAAAAAAATATCAAAGCTAAGTGGTAGTGGTATGGGTAAAAGAATTACAGCTAAATTTCTCATTTTTAAATTTAAATATTTGCCTTTAGTCACAATATGACTGTCATAATAGCAAGATCAAACACCCATTTTTCTTTTGTGACTAATGATCTTTGGTTGAAGAAAATACTTTTACCAAACAGTAAATTTTAACATATTTTAGGAACATTAAAAAGAAAATTGTATTAGTGCAGTTGATACTATTTTTATTGGCAATTTCAGAACTAAAAAATCAAGTACAATGGTGTCTGTTAATAAATATAAATGTGTAAAGTTTTGATATAGTTAATTCTCATTTAAATTCACATCATGTACCATTATTAGGAACACTGACTTTTCACAAATCACTATTTCATATAATGTTTCATAAACCAAACTCAAAAAGTGCCAAAACTCATTTGAAGTCCAAAAAAAGTATCATTTCATACTTTTGAGTTTACAAAATAAAACTATAATGTGTATTTATACATGAAATAAAGGTTTTCTCACAAATTATTGGTAATGCACCGTTTTTAGATTGATATTAATGTTTTAAAGGTTATATTCAATTTGTAGTGCAGGCTATTAGATAATACCAAGCAAATATTACATATTTACATATAGAAATAGTTTATATTTCCCACAAGAGGCACTACTTCAAAACAAACAAAAAAATTAACTCAAAACCAAAATTACATCTAATGAAATAATCAAACATTCTAAAGCTTCCACGATCACTTTTTACACACTTTTTTAAAGACTTACTTTTGGAGTTGATTGGTTACTTTGATAAATACTTTCATTATTTATTTAATTTTTTTTTATATAAAAATATGACTTAAATTTCAACCTTATTTTACATATTAATTTTTTTTTAAACCAAGACCGCTAATAAATAAAGTTGGTGAATCCACCGAAGAAAAGGTAGGATTTTTGATAGCCTACTTATCTCACTTTTTAAGTCAGAATAGAATTACTGTATTAATAAATAACAAATAACACATATCTCTCAGGAATGATAAAGACTTGATTATTAAAACAATTTAAAATCTTAGTATTATTAACACTAGGAAATTTAAAGAATTGATTTTTCAGACATAAATTTTTTTTCTTTCAAAGTGATCATAAATTTAGGGTGTGGTCTAAATTCGGCATGGCTTATTTTCAGGTCTATATAGGAAATGAGGTCTACAGTGATATTATCTATGTATTTAATAATATTTTAATTAGAAACAATGTAAATATTTGACATTTGAGATTATTTTGAAGGCCTGTAAAAAATACCTTTACTTTTCAAGGGTTTTCTAGTATGAAAATGATTTTAGACTGCAAACATTTTTTTTAGTTATTTTTAGTTTTTAAGTGTCATAAAACATTTCTAAGGGCCATTTTATATATATATATATATATTTGAGAAAGCTTTTTAACCAATATTCAAGTTTTTTATGACAAAATAACAAATGTATATTTACAATAATATAGTGTATCCAATCATTATTTATTGAAAGCACATATAAAAAGCCATTTAGTAAACTTTGGGGTTCAATTCCGGTAGAGTGCACTAAGGTTGTTTTTTCCTAAATGGTTTTCCACTCTCCCTTCATGCAAATACAGGTGCACTTCCTCTAACTTAAGCCTTCCTAATCTCTAACCCATTAGTGTAATTAGTACATAGGTGTATAACCTGAACAGATAGTAGGACGCTGTGCTTTAAATTAAATTAAATTAAATTGAAAAGAACAAATTTAGTTTTATTTTGTGTGTACAGTAGGGCATATATGTTAAAGTACATTAAAATACATTTTTTTTAAATCCCACCATAAATATCTTGTGATATTTTTCTGTTTTCAATTAACAATAGGCCTTTTCGGAAATGACATTTTAACTTTGTAAAATATCAATTTCTTGCAGGAACGAGATGGGGAAAAATTTTAAAATAGTTGTCCACTTCCCAAGCTCATATTTATTTTTCAGATTTATAATTTTAGTCTAAGCTTACTTAGCCTTCCCAATACACAAATAAAAAAATAATTTGATAAAATTTGAAACTTGGGGCAATTTAATTACGACCAAGGTTGGGAATTGAGACAAAACTCTGATTAGGTTGCAATTTATAGGTCTGAACGATAAATTTAAATTCTTTAATCGTGTATAATTTTGTAAACGATAAAATGTACCCAATTTATATATAAATTTATATTCTTCAGTCCCAAATAAAAACTTACATATTGTGTCAAACAAGTGTTGGGTTGGGTTGGATGTAAGTTAAAATAAAATAAAACTGTAACTAGTGTAATGAATATATACAATTATTGTGTATTTTTAATCAAGTATTTTTGTTATAAATATAAATTCATTCTAAATATAGATTTTATGATTGAATAAAAATTTCCTGATGTGAATTTTAATAATCACCTACCCGCCTCGGTAGCGTTGTTGGCTAACGCGCTAGTCGTGTTGAGCCCTACTGCTGAGGACAGGGAGATCGAAGTTCGAATTGCTGTCGGGTGAACTGGAGGGTTTTTTTCCTAAATGGTTTTCCACTCTCCCTCCACGAAAATGCAGGTTCAGTTCCTCTAATTCAACCTTCCCAATCCATTAGCGTAATTAATACTTAAAGCGTATAACCCGAACGTGTAGTAAGACGTGATGCTAAATACTACTACTAATAATAATAATACTAATAATAATAATAATAATAACCACTTAAACAATAAAACATAATTATATTCAAGCTAATTTGAATAAATAGAAGTGAGTAATAGTCTTGTCCATAATAATACAAAAAACCTTTTTCAACTGATAATAATTGTGATAATAGTATTTGAAGGTAATGAATATATGACACCTTAGCTCAGTCAGTAGCATGACTGTCTACTTAGCTACGGGTCCCAGGTTTGATTCCCAGCATGGCCAAAAGATTAATTATTGATGAAATATGGGTTTACCCTTTCACAGTGATCAATTAACGGCTGGGGGCTGGATGTTGTGTCTGTCCTAGACTTAAGGTAAATTATAAGGCATATGAAGCTACAACAGGCTTAGCAACCTAGTAGTGGAAAAATATATGGCTTGAATAAAAATTGAGCCAGGCCGCAGGATGGAAACATTAAAGGATGTAAAGTAAATTTGAAGGTAATGAATGATACTTGAAGAAGCTGGTACTCTTAACAACTAAGCAGATTCGAGGGGGGACAGGGGAACATGATAACCCTCATAGATTTAGATGGAAGATATTTACTATTTACACTTTGTTATCTCTTCACTGCGGCTTCGCGGTAGCTGGTTTGGTCTCGTCGAAGTCCAGCTTCCGGGCGACGGTGGTTGTTAGGCGTCGATCTCGTGGGTCTAGTGGATGGGGGAGAAAACATAGGCGGGTTCTGGGGTGGTCAGGGTATGTAAATGGTAGCCCTCAGGGCTTAAAAGGGAAATTGGAGTAGGTGGGGGTCGGA
>CABFOW010002165.1:0-21836 GCA_902141385.1 Timema californicum
AACGGGTAGTAAGACGCGGTGCTAATAATAAAATAAAAAATAATAATATATCTATTATCATTGCATAGAAAACAAGAAATATATTCGATTCTTGCAATGTATCAATTTCTGAGAATAAATTCTGTTTAAAACACAAACATATTTTTGACTCTTGCAATATGTTCATTCCCATTTTATTAGGCGGGATTACGTTTGAATATTTTTACAATTACTTCAATAATATAATTTTTTAAATAATAAACTCTTAGTTATGATAATTTAAAAACAAATAATGAATAAGCAGGTCGTTGATTCTTAAAACCCAATATCACTTACTAAGTGATCAGATTACCTGAAACGATTTTAAACAAACAATCGATATACAATACGTAGGTCGGTAGGCATAAATAAACAGTTTTATTGGTGTCTAACTATTGACCGTATTTATTTTTCATGAAACCTAACAAAATATCTAGCTTAAGTATTGTATTAAATAATTTGGGGTTATTTGCATAGTTGTAGATAATTAAAACCAGTTGGGTAGTAAGAATTGACAGTCATGTTTATTTAATCATCACTCTGGTGTGTAAACATATACATCATGGCGGCTGACTTTGTATCATATGTAATGTGTTCTTATTTCTGTTAAAAAAAGAGCCTATTTATTTCGAGTTTATTTGTAATCTAGTTTTGATTTTCAGTTTTTGAAGAGTTTTAACGTTTTCATTAAAATATTTACAAGAGTGTTTGTGAGGTGAAAGTTTCAGAAGTGAGCATGCGCTACAACGGTCGAGTCTAAGTTTACCATAAAGGTGGGAGGGTAGGGTATTAGGCACATTAGATTCTCTACATCTAACAATTATCATTTAAAAAAAATAAAAAATAATTCATTAAATTATCTCTTTTGTCTGACAAAATAATGATTACGAATTAAGTTGTGCTTTTCAAGTAAGCCTAATTTTTGAATTCAACATAATTATGCTTTGATTATGAGGTGAAAGATTCGACCATCGAATCCAGTAAAACACCGAATCCTTAAATCTCGAATACTTGTCAGGATTCGGTGGCCCACCTCTAATTAATTTTAATACTTTCATGTTATACTCACCTTTATTAATCTTACACAGACCGAATGAAACATGGAGAATAACGTGCCTGTTATAAATAGGTTCCGCGAACCGTGGAATGACCAATTGACATCAAGTTATGTAATAAACTCGAGAATACCCAAAAACTTCCATCAGTTGATGTCATAAGCCTAAGGATACCTGAAAGTGAGTGTATTGTCTCACCATTCTAGCTTGAATGTGTTTGTTTTTATTTCAATACTGCAGTTCAATGTTATTTCGTCAGATCACGGCGGTGGCGTGTTGAGTCATTCCTGCTGCCTAGGAGTGGGTGGAGAGAAAACGATGTGAATAGAAAACACACGGTTGAATGAGTGTAGGGGAAACTACGAAAAAGAAGGAAAAGGATCATAACATTGTGTGGTTGACATTCATTAATTTCAGTACTTCTGTACATTTTGCATTACCCTTTCAAAATTCCCTGACTTTTCCCAGTTTTCTATACCTGTAGCAACCCTGTTTCTTGACATTCCTAGTTCTGAAAATAAATTTAGGTCACAGCATTTGTGATAAATATACTAACAAAGAAAAAATGGTGCCATATGGCTATATTAAATTAAACATTGAAAGGAGGATCGAAGGGGAGAGTATATAACTCTCTTCTGCTGAAGAAGGCGACTGATTGATGCACCTTTAAAATTACATAATTATGTGTTTTATTTGTGTACTTTAAGGTCAACAGTTTTGTGGTAAATGTGTAAGATTGCTATTCTATCCTTCTTTAAATGTTTAATTTAATGGATTAATTTATTATGTGTTGATACTAGTAAACCATGCTTTGAGTGTAATATAATATGATAGTGTTATGGTATCCTCAGGATAAACATTACTCTACAAGTGAAACAATGAAGCTCTTTTGATTTATAATTCTGGTTCTAAATTTTTGGTCTCCACACAATTTACAATGTCATCATACATACTCATCACTACTTTTTCTACTTCTGTGTTAAGATCCCCCATTACTATCTACCTCTACATTTAATTCTATCAATAAAGTTGCCAAAAAATCAAAGACTGCCTCATTAATACTTCCACAGTTACTGGTACACATTGTAGAAATGTGAACAAGTGTAAAAGGTTGAAAGTGTAAGAAGATATGAAGAAAGAAGTGTGTTTGTTCCTATCTAGGCCTAGCCTAACTATCCTTTCAAGTTGACTTCCTTCACTATCACTTAGTTTAGATTATTGTACAGAGCTTTAATACTGCTTATTGGTGGATCAGAAGTAATTATACCAATAGAATGAACTTAACAACCAAACCCCAGGTCAATGATGTAATCCTTAACTGAATTTAGGAAAGTTATAATAAATGGATTATAAGAAAGAATGTTAACCTTTAGTAATTAGTTACTATTTTTATTTTCTATTAGTATATTTCCTTTTATGTTTATAATTTTTTCTAAAATTCAAAGGTAAATTGATGAATCGAAATCGAAATTCAAAAGGGAATTGGAGATTTGGATTTGTAAGCTAGTGAATTCAACCCAACTCTAGTTTTTAATGAACAACATGTAGAGATCCTGCGAATCTTTTTTTCAAATTCATTGTGACTAAATTCAGTTTGGGTTATTTGCGAGTGTATGTTCTGAAAAGTGCTCTCGAGTCTAGTATCAAATTGTCGTAAGTGGTTGTGTAAATGCAAAATTTTCCTTTATGTTTACCTATAGTGCAATTTCGAGTTTTGAGATGGAAGTGTTGTAGAGGGTAAACCAAATGTTTGAATTTACTGTGAAGATTTTAAAATTAAGAGTTTCTTACTTTGAACACCTTTATCTGACAAGCAGCTGAATGCAGGTGTTTGCCTGAATCCTCCCCATTGAAGTATGTTTCCACCTGGATCTTGAAAGTCACTCCTTTTTCTCCACCGTGCCTCTTGGGAGTGAACTCGGTGCTAATACAGTTCACCTGCACAAAAACAATTCAATCATTTTCCCCCTATCAATCAGCAGCAATAATGGAAATTAACTTAGGTTTAAATACAAACTCAGCATTAATTAAATTATAATATATATCAACCAGCTTAATCCCTTATTTTATTAAACACATTTTAAATTGTATTATATTTTAAATTTCAAATCTTAATCAATTTTGAATCCTTTAATTTTAAATTGCACTCAGGATTTGATTAAAAAATATCTATATTAAATAACACTTGATAAAAACTGTAAACATGACAACAATAACTCACTATAGGTACTGAATTGCTTAATTAATTCGTTCATTAATTAATATCATGTAAGCCAATACAATTTCAAGAGCAAACAAAATTAAAAAGACAGTGCTAGTTAGCTAGTTAATACATAAAGGCTGCTTGCTACCTTTCTGATAATAGCTTGCTAACAAATTGTTTTGGGGACTTCTTGATTGATTAACCCTTTGCATATATTCAAAGAAATAAATACATAAATAGAATTTAAGAATGTAATAGCCTACTTCCGTGATCACATGGTCTAAGGTGCTATTCTTACAATATGCTAGATTGCCAACAACAGGTCAGGTGTACTGAGGGTGGTTTTTCATAAATAGTTTTCTACTCTTCCTTCAAAAAAATGTGGGTATATACTTCCTTTAAATTCCACCTTCTTAATCCCTAACACATTAGAGTAATTCACATATAAGCGTGTATCCTGAACGAGTAGTAAGACACAGTGCTAAAAACAATATTATTTATGATTTAGTGTGAAGATCTATACTATGGTATAAAAGGTTAAATTTTTGTTTGGTGTATACATATGTTGGCCCTCTAGATTAGCACTAGTCCCCGCGTTATCTGATAGAGTGTGTAGTAGTGTCATATATCACTTAAAAAAGAACAATTCCCTATATTAATTTATATATATGATTGGCAACAAAAATCAACCATAAATAGATGTTATTGGAACTGGGAGCTTAGTACATTTACAATGGCGGACGGTCACGCACTCAATGTGCTAAGTGCAAAGACGGTTCACATGCTAACCTTCATACTGATGTAAATAGTTTTGTAAACAGTTTTCAAATTTACAGGTTAAATTGTTCTGAGTTTAGAAAAATATACTACTTTGATTTTAATGTCATGTCATGTGAATGAAAAGATTTATTTACCAATGTAATAGGGTTCTGTTAGTGAGTTTGGGTTTTTTCATTCGAGTCGAGTATTTCTAAAAGCTCCCGAGTTCGAGTATTGTATGTTCATAATTTTAAATTGTTGGAAAGTATATTAAAACACATGTTCTTAAAAGATGAATGACACTCATTTTTATAAATAGTAAATAATTTTGAAAACGAAAGTTAAGTAATGAAAATATCGGTTTTTAAATTATAAATAACACTTATAAAACACAATTTAAAAATAAGTAAACCACTAAAAAATCAAATAAAAAAATAATTAAAATGGTTTCAACACTCAAGGAAATTAAAATTACACTAACAATTACAAAAATAAGTTAGTAAAATGAATAATCGCATGATAGCTCAGAAATGTATAACACAATAGTGTAGAAATGTAAAGTAAGTGATAGTGAAGGAAGCCAACTTGAATTGATAGTTAGGTTAGGCCTGGATAGGAACAAACACACGTCTCTCCTCATTTCTTCCTAAGCTTTTCCACTTCTTCAAAACTTGCACAGTTGCACATTAGTTTGAATTTTTGGGCATATTTTTTTTCATTAATATGTCTTCATATGAAAAATAAATATTTCCTAAAATTCAAAACAATGTGCAGTCGTGGAAGTTTGAAGAAGTGAGACGTTTAAAAGTGTAGAAAGATAATAGAGAAGTGTGTTTGTTTATATTTAGGACGAACCTAACTATCCTTTCAGGTTGGCTTCTTTAAATATTAATTTAAAATATTGTAGAGTCTTCTGTTCCATTTCTATTCCTATATGCCCAGTTGCACATGCACATTGTACAGGATTTCATTAGACATTATTTTATTGAGAAATTTACTTCACTTAAATTTTTAATGGTTATACAAGTTGATGCTGATACTTTAAAATTAAAAATAATATGACTAAAATAATATTTCTAGCAAACAATATGAAATAGTAAATGCTTTTTTAATTCAAATGTAATAAGTTTGGTAAAATATATATTGTAATAAATATTTTAAACAGGTTAACCAACATAATTCTATAACTAAATAGTAACTAAACCTAAGCTAGTTTTGTAGCTAAATGTATTAATCAATATGTGTTTTAGATATTTTTAAATATCTTAAGTTTGAAAACATTTAATATAAGATACTTTTTATATTACATTTTTAGGTCGAAAGTAGTTTTAAAGCCCTATTATGTTCTTAATGTTAAAATTAAAAGTAATTTTTAGCAATTTGTTAATTAACCGAGTGATCTATATAAGTGGAAATGCTGATATTATCTCAATTAAATATACTATGCTTACTATTGCCTTTTAAAAATTGATTATTAAGTCATCAAGTAGAAGCTCAAAATGATGACAGGTGACAAGCTCAAGTTCGAACTCGAAATTTGAGTACTCGCAGAGCCCTACAATTTAAGTAAATAGGCATAATGCACTACAACAAAATAATAGTAAAATGTATGTATAATATATTTTTTAAATGTGTTAATTAGCTTTAGTTTCAAAATAAATCACATTAAATTTAAGATGTATAGATTAAATCATTTTAATTAAATTGTATTAATTTATTATTATTAAGGAACAGTACATGTGGATTAAAATGATGCTTATTTTGTGACCCTTACCTTGACGTAAACTCCAACTTCTTTGGTGGGATCCCAAAGGAACTTGACGGTGTTTAGGTTGTGCCGATCTTGGCTAACATCGTACAGGCCATATGAAAGGGGCACATCCACTTCTAGGATGCGCTCACCAGGACGTGATGCCTGCCAAGCTGCCATCTGCTCTTTCTCCATATACTGTAGCCGACGCTCGTGGAAACATATACGTATCACACTCTGGAGACAGATTTAGAATATGTAGTCAATATTATTTGTGGGCTAGATTAATTTTATATTATATAATAAGTTATAAACCTCAATAAGGTAGAGCAAAGTATTTTCTAAATACACCTCTTAAAAAGTGAAAAAAAAAAAAATCATAGATGATTAAAATGTATTTAATCTCCAGAAATGTTAAACTACTCTAAGCTTATAGTAAAGTTAAATTTAGAGTTGGGTCAAGTACTACTAAACAAATCCCAAATTTGAATCTCAAATCTGAACCTCAAATTCACCTTTGAATGCTGAATCTCAAACCCAAATCTGAATCTTGGAAAAATTATGAACATAAGAGGAAATATAAATATGATGTAATAATAATAATAATAATAATAATAATAATAGAAAATCTAATGGTAACTAAATGTTAACATTATTTCTTATAATCCAATCATTATAACATTCATACATTTAGTTAAGTGTTAAATTACTGGTCTGGGAACTCGTTATTAAGTTCAAGCTATAATTATAATTGGTTTTGAACCTCCAAAAAGACAGTATTTGAGCTCTAAAAAATTTCACCTTAAACACGAATGGAATGTTCTGTCCAAGGGTCTCTCCTTTTCACCTCACTCTCAATTTGATCACTTTTCCCAAGTTCAGGGTGTCCTTTATTATGCTCACACCCTAAGATTGCATTTTTTTCCCCAAAACAAATCCTAAACTACCAGCACTGACAAATCCATAGATCCCTCACTCTACAAGTTCAAGCCACCTTCAAACTGGAACCCCCCCACCACTACCCTCTGAACACTCTTTGGAACAGTTCATCACTTACCTCTTTCCAATATTGCCGATCCGTTTTTCCCACACACTACCATTGAAATTGAACCTCAACACCAATGAACAAAAATATATCAAAGCACTAAAAAACAACATTGATATCATCATCCTGCCAGCTGAAAAGGGCTCCACCGCAGTCATCTTGAATCGTATTGACTAAATCACAGAGGCACAGAGCCAGCTATTCGACCACTCCATTTACAGACTTTCAGAAAACCCAACTTAAGATCACAACGTGCAGATTAAAGAGTTCCTACAACGTGAAGGTCCCTGGCAGAATCTAACCACTAACTCAATTCAACTTCTCTTTCCGCAAAAACCTCAAACTACCACACTGTATCTCTTCCCTAGAATCCACAAAGAAATTAGACATCCTCCTGGCCATCCAATTGTATCTGGTTGCGGCTCTCCGACAGAGAAAATTTCATCTCTGGTCAATTCACACCTACAACCCTTTGTAAAACTTTCCTCATTAATACAGGATACAAAACACTTTTAGACAAAATTAACAAAATTAAAAACCTTCCACCAAACTGTTTTCTGGTCACTATCGATGTCACAGCACTCTACACTAACATCCCTCATGTGCATGGAATGTCAGCAATAGAGCATTTATTAAAGTGCAGACCTACTGGGTCCAAACTTACCACTTCTTTCCTGATAGAGCTGGCTAGGATGATCCTTTAATTTAAAAACTTTCGTTTTATAGACAAATACTACCTACAGATAAAGGGCACATGCATGGCTCCTTCATATGCAAATCTATAAATGAGACTACTAGAAGAATGCTTTCTACATTCTCAGCCCATCAAACCTTATCTATGACTTCGCTACATAGACATTTTCATGATCTGGCCTCATTCCGAAGAATACTTGGACATCTTTCTAAATAATCTCAACAATTGCAACCCCTTAAACTTCACCATAATAAATCACAGCATAGTCTTAACTTCCTTGATGAGAATCTGTTCCTTGAAAACGACCAAATTCACACTACTGTATATATAGAACCCACCAATCACCAAAAAAACCTCCACTACCATAGCAGCAATCCTTCATACACAAAAAGGTCTCCACCCTTCAGTCTTGCAACCTGTGCCAAACGGATATGTTTAGAACCCGATGATTTAACTGAATATTGTAAACAGCTCTCCACAGCTTTCCAAAGCAAAGGTTACCCCAAGCCTTTAATAGCCATCCAAATCTTCAGAGCACTCTCCAGAGATGACTATGACCCTCCAAAAAAAAGTTGAGGACATCCCTCTCACAATACAATAACATCCTTAAAAGTGGTTACAAATTCCTAACCAGTTCCACCCAGACTCAAAACCTTTTTAGTTCACCCCCACGAGCCACTTTCAAATAGCCACCCAATCTCCACAACATTCTAGTCCATCCAAAACTTTCTGACCCCAAGAGAATCTGAGAAGAAAAACTGACGACCAAAGGTACATACCCCTGCGGTAGCACCCATTGCAGCGCATGTGGAATCCACTTACCAGCTACATCCTTCAACAGTAAAGTAACCTAATTGGAATACAAAATCCCTGGTTATTATAATTGCATAAGAATTAACTTGATATATAAACTACAGTGCAAATCATGTGATGCAGAGTATATAGGCCTTACTACAGGTTCTCTCAGACAGCGAATGGACATTCATCGTTTTGACACAAACCACCAAGATCCGGACAAGCCTGTACCCATCCATGCCGGTACCCACAACCAGGACTTTCAAACCTGCTACACCACCAAAATATTAAGAGTATTTCTTGAACAGTGCAACAGTTCTATACTCAGAATTACCAAAACAAGATTACCACCAGGCCTCAACAGAAGATAATTTCTTTCTTTCTATAAGATTAACATTTTTCAATTTTTATTTTTATTATTACCTATATAATATTAATTCTTTTTTTTCCTATTTTTTTTAATAGTTATATATAAATACTAACCACAGCTAAAATATGTATCTTTACTCCCAAAAACAGTTGGCACAATGTGTTTCTAACAGTATTTAACTAAATTCAAAATGGGGTATTCCAGTGTTATTTGTACTCTCTTCTTTATTCTTTGTGTTTGATAAAGGCAACAATGCTGAAATATTACTCTATTTGTGTTAAAAAGTGTGTGTGACTACTTCTACTATAGAAGACAGAAGACAGAAGAAATGAAGAATATGTCATCTTTGTGCATTGGATTCTTCCCACAGTTTTCCTCTTTCGCTAGGTGGGCTTTCTTAATCAAATTTACCCTTAGTAGTAGTTTTTTTTTTCCTTTTTCTTTAATCTTATCAATTTCATTTATTATAAAATTATTTAGTCATTGGGCCACCTCATTTTTAAACATAATATATATATTTTGTAATAATGGAAATTGGAAAACAAAAATAAGCTAATTAGCTCAAATTTAATGAAGAAAGTAGTCTACCTTGGAAAAAAGGTAAAATGTGGGAAGAATCCAATGCAAAAGGTGACATCTTCTTACTTTTTTTTGTCTTCTATAGTAGAAATAGTATTATTAAACAATAATAAAGACATATTTTGGCATAGTTGCCGTTATCAAACAAGAAAGTGGAAAGAGTAGAGACACTTTACACAAACCTACAAAGCTAAATTTTTCATCGTGAGGTCAACTTGGCAGCCTAAGTAGACTATCCCAATATTCTCCTTCAAAAATAACTAAACAAGGTAAATTGAAAACAGTAAATTATCTTTGAAATTGTGTGTGTCGATGATTATTTCAAAACTAAATTAATAGGTTTTATGACAAATAAAATGTGCATATTTAAAAATAAGACTAAGAAAGATAATTATTATTGTAATGGTGAAAACATTTAGGCCATATTTGTGTTTTGAAAATAGTTGAGAAAATAAAATAAGGCTATACTAAATTCGAATTGACAAGTGAATTTTTACTCGGACAAAATTAAAATATTATAGTTGAGCTGGGATTGATCTCGTTAACTCCAATGCTACAGACAAGCACACTACCAAATAATCTATAGTAACTATTGAAGGAAAATGATGTTTGAACGATATTTTTATAATCTTTGCAAATCTTGAGATAGTAAACTTAATAACAAATGGATGAAAGATGGTTTCCTAATAAAGCCAAACAAATAGTTTTACACGGTGCACTCAATACAATAATAGTGTTTACTTTCATTAACATAACTTGTACAATTACGTGTTTGTATCCCATAAGCTCAATCCTTTGGCACATCATCAGTTTTCCAGTGTTGCCGTATTGAAAACTTGAAAACTAAGTCACTAGCAAAACAACGCCACACCAACTTGCACGGCAATAGAAACATTTCAAAATAAGCTCTCATTTGGTACAGCCTGTGGTTTGCAATATCATGACCTGTGAGTTTGTTCACTTGCAAGTTTTCTCACAAGTTTCAAAATTAGGGGTCCAGATCAGCATGATCAGTTTACCTTGAGTATCTTGCCTCGATAAGCTGACAGCTCCCCCAGTTTCTTAAGCTTTATTTCATAAGACTGTCCTTGGTTCAGGTAAGTCAATGTTTCTTCGTTGACTTTGGTGGCAGTAGATGTTGCTGCAGCCAGGACATACTGGAATCTGTGCATATGCACAACAAATTGAGTAATATAAACTACTTTGCACATCTTCAACACAAAAAAAACAAACATGTTTTATAAGTCCTATAACCCCTACCATTAAATTAATATAGTTCTTTAAGGAAAGTTTGTTTACATTTTTTTAAATTTTGAGGCAAGTCTTACCCTGGTGGACTACACTAATGCCCTATCCAAAAGCTACGCCATAGTGAAACAAGACAAGGTAATCTTGCTACCTTTCGGGATAAACAAAGGAGCTTAGTTCAATATTTTGAAAGTCATGTTTGTGTTCCACCATTTGTTCTTATAAATATAAAACTATGTGCCCCAAAGGTGAGAAAATGTTTCTTTTAAGGGTTGAATGCATCAAATCCTTAAGGAGATTTGAGATTTAAAATAAAAATCTATTTTACACATTTTGAATTAGAATATGTTTAAGAACACCTAGTGACATTTCAAATGACTATTTTCAAAATGGTTGTTAGATCGATCGTAAGTTTAGTTAAAATACATGGGTTCAATTGAATCATTTACATGGTTAACAAGTTATTTAGCCTTAAATGTGCAAATGACTTGATTCAAACGTGCTTCCTCTATGTTTTCTCAGGTTGGCAGTTGACATCAAATAAAGATAAGGCAACCTTTCACAAGGATGTTATCTAATACCTTTATTAAGCTGTAGCTTTGCTTTTGTTGTCACAAGATCACGTGTGATTTGTTGTTCCCCTAGCTACTCACTCCTGCCTTTAGAGGCAAGTTGTGAAGAACATACAGGATATATAATACATCTGAAATAATTTTAAAATGTAGATGGATGCTGCTTTAACTTATTAAATAGCAAGTGAACCACACCCTCAGTCAACCACATACCGATCGGTGGGTGAACCCAAAAACACCCTTTTTTCTTCTTTTTTTCTGTTGTATCCTATGGTCTGAAGTAGAGTTATAATGTGTACGCTTCATTTGCTTGTACTCTATTCACCTCCTTTGTGTGAGGACAGATAGCAACAACTAAGTAAATATTTGAATTTTCATTTTTTAAAAACCTTAAATTTTGATTTAAAAAAATTCTCCTAAATATGATTTATCACCTGGAAAAATCACAAAAATTACAATTTATGAACAATATATTACACTTTGACAGCAAGTTAGGCTGAGGCTGAATGATGGAGTTACCAAAACCATAGAGATAGGAAGAGGAGTGAGACAGGGATGCTGTTTGTCACCCAGTCTGTTCAATTTGAGAGGATACTGCTGACCAGCAAGTTGAATTTGGAACGGAGGAAGAAACTGATGAAATGCTACATTTGGAACATCACACTTTATGTAGTAGAAATTTGGACTCTCAGGAAGACGGAAAATAAATACTTTGAGATCTTTGAAATGTGGTTCTTGAGAAGACTTTAGAAGATCAGGTGGACAGATAGGGTGACAAATAAAGATGCCCTAAAAAGAAGCCAAGAAGAAAACATTTTTTAAATGTGATTCTTTGGTGCAAAGCAAAGTGGATCAGCATCCTTAGGAGGAACTGTCTTCTGCACAACATCATAGAAGGAAAGGTTGCGAGGAAAGAGGCGTTTAGGAAAAAGGATGATTCAAATACTAGATGAATTGAAGGAAAGAATAAAATTCTAGGAACTGAAGGAGGAGGCAGAGGACACGGTGTATTGAAGGTCTAAGTCCACTGACAAATGGAATGGATCTGTCATAAGACAGAACATGTAAAAAAAATATATAATACCTCGTTATCAATTGTTTCCAGCCTGTGGCTGTGTCAGTTTAGTAAAATGCCTCCACCTTCCTCTATCCTTCCACCATTCTTCCCCCTTTAATTCCTTCCATTTTTCTCCTCTCACTTGAAGACTTTCTGTTATCTGCTTCTCTCATCTCTTTCTTTGTCTCCATTGCGGTCTTTTTCCTGTATTCTTTATCTCCTCCATTATCTTTGGTATCCTTTCTTTTCCATCCTCATTACATGACTATACAATCTTAACCTTACTTCCTATATTATATCTTGTGCTCCCTGTACCCCCACTATTTCCCAGATAACTTCACTCCTAAATCCGTTCCTCCTCTTGACAGCTAACATTCTCCTCACAAACTCCATTCCTGTGCCCTCTATTTTCTTAGTTTCTTTTCCATTCAATCTCCATTTCTGTTGCAAATGTGACTATAAGTACAAAGTACGCCTTATACAGCACTTCCTTACACAGCAGTTGCATAGCAATTATTGTGATGTTGCACAATGAACTTTTGACACAGATTCTTGCAAGTTCATATAATAATTAATTCTCATGACTTTATGTCCTTACTATCTTTATGAAATAAAGACATAGCTACACAATTAGCTAACAAGGTTATAAAAGACATGCAAAGATTTAAATATTTAATATCCCATCACATTTAAAGAGCCCTTACTGGCCCTATCATAGGAAGAGAGCTTAGGTTATGGTCAACTATTTTTAGGGTTATCAATTAGAGTAGTTCAAAAATCACAATAACAAACTCATGTGCGTGTAAGTCTGATTTTGATTAGATAAGAAAAAAATAGTACCTGCAGTCTATGTTGTGTTGCCCAGGACTGGTGGTGGATGTGGCGACAGAGCTAATAGTCATGTTTGCCACTGAAGAACTGGATGACACTACACCCTGGCTCACTGTCAACATAATCATTAACAATACATTACATACACACTAAATGTAGTTGTGTTATCATTAAGAAGGGAAAGGACACAGGAACAACAAATTCATTCAAAGTGATACTCACATTGAGATAATAGCTGATCTAGGTGATGTTATGCAGAAAAGGTTTTTTTTTCCACAAGTTATTTTCAAGTACAATGCCTTAAAATCTTCACTTTTTTATAGCTTTGCTTGGAAAGGTTAAGTTGCATTGCTATTTTAATGTGGCTTGGAAACAAAAATATACGCATAATATAGTCCAGTGTTTTTAAGCTAGTGTGCAGTTGTAAAATAGCCCAAAAGAATTTCAGTTGTGAGAATAGGGAATCAATAGTGAAGGATGAAGAAATACTTTGACATATTTCATACATACAAATTTAAAATAAGATAATTTAATTAATTACTATTTCATTTGGTTTGGTTTGAGTCCAGTTTAAAAGCCAATTATATTTTATTATTAATGTAGTTTAAAGATGTGTCAACACATGAGTTAGTGTTTGATTATATCTAATCATGATGTAATGTATTGTAAATTATGTAATGACATGCAAGATTAAAATGAGAAAAAGAGCCAATGTAGGCAATTTTGAAAACAATTCGTATTTAAATTCACCCAAATTAGTTCCCTAGTAAATCATGTCAAAATAACCTCACAAGGAAAATACATATTAGACACATGTGATTACATTAATTCAAGAAATAATGAGAGGTAGTTTGTACAGATAAACCAAAATAATCTTTAACACAGACATACATCCAAACTTACAATAGTTTGCATAAAATTAAGGACAAAGCAAACTGTCATGAAATTTAATTTGGGTGTGCACTTTATTTTAATAGCATTTAATTTCTTTGAAATTAAATTACAATATGCTACCTATTTTGTACCGTAGGCCTAAGTATATGAGAGAGCATGTTTATCAAATCCTCACAGCATTTTGTGTAATCCATGAAATAACTACTTAGATATATCTAGAGATTACAAAGAGGCACTTATTATGTTTGGAAGAAGTTACAGGCAAGGTGGACAGAAACATATAAAAGGAACAAACACATATATATGGCTTTTACAATGAAAATACGAACGTAGTTCACACTTTACACCGCTCCCACTAGACAAAGAGGCAATGGCTGCTTCTTGAAGAAAATCAATTGTTACCACCCAAGAGGTACCTTAACAATTTATGAAATCCAAAAATTTGTGAGTCACATTGGTAGTCCCATGGTCTCATGTGTGGACTGGATTTTTGAATATGAGGAGATTGGGGTTTGAATCTTGATTGGATGTTCAAAGAGTATTTTTTCCAAAATAGTTTCCTTCTTTCGCTCTGCAAAAATGTAGGTACATTTAATCTAAATTTCTATTGGTCCAATTCCACTTGTGTTGTTATTGTATGTATATAACCTGAGTAGATACTTAGATGCGGTGGAGAGTAAAAAAACGTTTATGCTGGCAGATAGCTATAACCTGCAGCTAGTGAAACTCAGCTAACCTGTATTGTCTAGCTGTGTTTGCTGTTGGGGAAGTATAGTAGTCACCACAGAGTTGCCATACTGCCCGCTCTGATGTTGTAAGATGTGGTGCAGCTGACTGTTCTTATTGACATCATTGGAGTCCAGCTCAATATTTGTTGGCCTACAACATACCATAAATATACAAGGTAAAGTTTGTGATAAACAATATTAGTACACTCCACATATCAATTTAGTTTTTTAGTTTAAGTATATTTAACTGGTATTGATTTAAACAAATCTAAGAAAATGTTCCAGCATTTACATTATTTTACAACATTACTGTATATTTTAATTATTGCTATATAATGATGCCAAAATGTATTTACTAGTGTTTGAACCTTTTCATTTAATTACTGTAGTAACTGGTTGATGGTGAAAGTTGGGAACAATTATTAGCTTTTCCCTTTGTGGTTTTGTTTCATGTCAGGGTTTAGTTGCCAAGAAGAATTTTTGTTTTTTTATCCATGATGATTAGCGACCCCTATATCTGTATCAAACTCTTGCCAATGGCTAAGATAAATGTGCACATTAATTGGTTTTATTTTTTGATACTGTATTAAAAGCAGATACTATTTCATTTGTTGTTTGTCACTGTTATCTATTTTCCCTCCAAAAGCTATGGAAAGGTGGGGGTGGTGGGGGGCTGTTCTTGACGTCTGTGGATTTAATCCAGCTTTGGTGAACCTTTGATGAGGTAATGTTTCACTTTTGTCTTTCTTAAATTTGGTCAGCAGCAATTATAGATTGGATTTAAAATTCAGATGTACATCTCAAGGTTTTGCAAATCTCTTTTCCAAGTAGTACCATGTATTATCACCTCACTAGAGGTGCCCTACTGTAGCTATGGCAGTCCCCTCACCAACCCCTCTCCCCTCCTATACTTCAACCTTTCTGAGTGTCCTTACATTCCACAGTTAATCCAGGCAACCTCCACCATACCCCCAATCTTTTCAACTTTGTTGCTTACTTCTCAACAAAAGACATGCTATCACCGATATACTCTCCAAGGAGTGATGCCAAGTTTTGAGCTACAAACTCGGGGTTTAATATAATGACGTCCAAAGTCAAAGGCTTGAATCCCTATCAAAGTATAATTTTTCTGAGTTACTGTAGGAAATTATTAATTACAGTAAACTGTTACAGTTTTATTTAGTTTATATATTACTGTAGAAATATTAAAAAATATATTTTATTCCCAATATTTAACAAAAATTAAAAAATAGCCATTTATCTTTTTTTTTTTCAGTGACATAGTTTTTTATGTTTGCTAATTATGCTAATTATTTAAATATATGGTGTAAGGAAGTTAGAATTAAAATAAGTGCACCATAATTTGTTCGTACAGAAGATAGAAAAACAAAAGTGAAAACTACGCTTTGTTCTAGGTAATAGGCTGTTAGAAAAATTTAATTTTTTTTTTTTTTAAAGTGGCTAAAGTTATGTGAAAAATTGCAATTTATTAAATTTTATTTCTATTAAATAGAATTTACAAACTGCACGCCTACCTCTCTTTACAAATAGGCCCCACTGTTAACTTTTTTGAACACCATACTAACAAGAACATTGCATTCTGAAATTTAAAAAAAATCTGATAAAATAAACTTTATTAACCATGTTTCCATTCAAAATCATAAATTTATTATTATAATATGATTATAAACAATCTAGAACAGAGTTTTTTCATTTTTGTTGTTACCTTATGCACACAGGTTATTAACGGCTCAATCTGATTGGGTAGAGATGGGGAAGGTGGCTAAGAGGAAGTAATCCCGCATTTGCATAGAGTGAAGATGGGAAAGCCAGAGCCTCCCAATCAATGGCGATCAAACCAACAGCAAGCAATGGCTAGAATATCGCTGTGGGTAGCTAAGCTTTGTTAACAAATATTTACTTTCGTGCTACACTTCAGAGATAAAGTTTTAGTAAATGTCTATTTATAAGATAAAAGCGAAAGAAAGTATATGTGGTGGGTGCACTGTGGCGTTTATTTTTTTTTTTACTACAAAATTACAAAATTGCCTTTACTTTTATGTGAGTTGGTTTGTGGACCTATTTTTTATAAGGCTATTTTATTATTATTATTATTGGAGTTTACCAACGTATCGACACAAGTAACATCATTAAGATTCGTTTACTCATTTCAATATGCACAAAAATATCAATAATATCTTAACAAACCTGTACATACATGTGTGTAGTGTAGTGCGAGTGTAATTTATTTTAAAATAAAGAAGTCTTAAATTAAAATAATTCAGTGACAATTTTCAGGGGATATAAATAGTAACTTTGACACACATGGCCCACTCCACTAAATTAAATTCCTGGATACGCCCCTGAATCCTTATATGTTCAAAATTAATCCTGTTTTAAGTACAAAAAGTTTTGTTTGTCTAAAACACATGCTATTTAGAGAAAGCATTTAAAAAAATATATATTTATCACTGCGTCTTACTACCCATTTTAGTTATACGCTTAAGTACTAATTAAGCTAATGGGTCAGAGATTGGGAAGGTTGAATTTAGAGGGAGTGAACCCATATTTGCATGAGGGAAAGTGGAAAACCCATTTTTGAAAAACCACCCCCCAGTTAACCCGACCGAGATTCAGATTTTGATCTCCTCATCCCCGGCAGTCTAGTTCTACACAAAATAGTGTGTTAGCTAACTATGCCACCAAGGCGGGTGCAAGCAATCACCTCTTCTTACAAAACCAATGTTATACAAATAGGTTTTGTCTAATTAAGGAAACAATGTTCATGCAAATTATTTATAGGCTAAACAGAATCAAACCTATTCTATAAAAAATACTTTTAGCTTAGATCATGCAAATACATCACATGGAACATTTTCAACAACTCAGGTTTGGAGGTAATAGTAGTAATAAAGTGACAGACCATAAATAGCAACAAATTAAGGGTTTTACCTGAACAGGATATAAATGGGGTGAGGGAAGGGGGAGAAGCTGGATTTAAAAAATAGATGGAATGATATATAATGCCAAAAATGGGTTGGGGAAGATACGGAAAGGTGGTTCGGATGACAGACCCATCTAGCAGGAAACAACTGAACTTTTTCAAAAGTTTAGGCATGATTTAATTTGAAAATACAAAATTTTGTTTTAAATCATTATATTATAAATATTTATCGTGTATTTTCCATAACAATATGATAACTTCAAAACTATATTCTTGTATTTCATGTTTGATTTAACTTTAATCTAAACAAAATCATTTCTTATTGTAACTAAGTAAATAGTAACGTGTTACTTTTTATTAATATAGTTCATATTAAATTTACAAGTTAAATAGGATTAAAAAAGGCCACATGTTACTGTGTATATTTTTTTAGAAAAAAGGCTATACAACTTTATTGTTTAATAGCGGAGGTGTCCATCCGAATCTTAACCAAGTAGTTCCTAATTATTTTGTTTTATTTCCTTATTGCTGGCTTAGAACTCGTTTCATTTATTTATATATTATTTTTTAACTAGTGTAATGTGTTTTAAATTACCACTGTAAGAGTTCTAGAGCATTAACTTGAACCTTATATCAAGTATAAATTCTCTTGCAACCTAAACTAAAAATTTAACTTTTGTCACTTTATTTTAGGAAATTTCTGGCAATGGATATTACATTCTATTATTTCTATAAATTATATTGGTGTAGCTAGGATTTTCTTAAGATTTTATGAAGTCATATTTTAGCCAGAGATTTGTAAGGATATGGATCTATCTGTTTTAGATAAATTGCAGTGTGGTTTTTTTTATCACGCAAATAAATGTTGAGAAAAATAATTTGTCTTTTGGGTCTTGACCCATCATTATAATTATGTAGTGTGTCTTTTCAGGCAGGGTTTGGCTGAAGAGTAATTCCTTTTTACGAGATTCTGAGATGACTAACTGAACAGTTCATTGCGATAATATAAATTGTACTAAGACAAAAAAAAATTCATAAATTTACCCCCTTGTCTGTTAAACTTCCCCTTTTTATTTATGTAATTTATTATGTTTAATGTGTTTCCATAACATTCTACATTTTTGTATTTTAGTAACTTCAATATCTCAAAGAGGTAGTGACATTTTTATAATACTTTTCAACACTTTTCACAAATATCATTGCTACTGTTACCTTAATTTTCTAACTCAATAAAATAGGTATTCTATTCTTTGGCTCTTTCAGCCAAATTTATTAGTGCATACATATATTTGATTACATTATTTTGTTTATTGTGTTTTTAATCCTTTCTATTAAAGAATTAACTAAATGTGTCTGTGGTGGGCCAGTACAACATAAAGAAAGTATGGGATACCACAAACATGAAAAAAAAAATTTTTTTGTACATTCAATCAAAATTCATCCCCGACTACTCATGTCTCATCATGTATACGAACCATGAGGAAATGCTTGTCTAACACCAATCCAACCACCCATGAGTGGCATTTTAGTTTAAGAAGTGACTAAAGGGCCGATTTATCTTAGACTAATAGACAATATTATATCAATTTCTAGTAGGCTATTGTTTAATCCATAAATATTTGTTCGGGAGAGAGACAGGGGAAAAAAATGACTATTAGAATTTAATGGTAATTATTTCAGATCATGAATGTTGAGAATTTGTATTGTTTTTATATTTACATGATTTAATAAGTGTTTCTATATACTTAGTAGAGTATTTTTACTTTTCACAAGTTAAGCAGAGTAGGTGTATAAAATAATTGTCAAATTACGCTTTCCATGTAGAATATGTATACTCCATTTACCCTGAAATGTAGCAGCCTTACCTCGATGATTTCAGTGTGGCCTGCCCCATAGTATATATAATCCATCAAAGTATAATTATTATTATTATTATTATTATTATTATTATTATTATTATTATTAGCACCACATATTACTACCCTTTTGGGTGATACGCACTTACGCTAATGTGTGATGGTAGGGTGATTGTGAGATGAAATGGAGGACCTACAGTTTAACGTGGAATCCGAACCACGGTGGAGGCCTGGCATTCCCCACATTCACAAGATGTCTTGTCGGAGGTGAAGGAAGGGTTTGGTAATCAGATAAATCTGTGCCGGGACCGAGGATTGAACCCCGGACCCCCAGCACAGAAGTCCGACACCTTACCCCTAGACCGCTAGGTCACACCATCAAGGTATAGTCTGCTCAGCGTAGGAATTGTTTTATGAAAGGCCTTTTTACCTACCAGAAATCTATTGTATAGTAGGATATTGATAGAAAAAAAGACCTTTCAGAGAATAATTCCTACTGTGAATGGAGTATAGGCTTAATAGATTTCAGGCTAAATGGAGTGTATATTGTAGTTATCTAATTTTATTAATGGCTGAATTAGTCTAACACTAGCATAATTCGAATGAAACTATGATTCAAATCCAGTAAAGATGGTTTAAACCTTTATCAAAGCAAATTCTTGTGTTTTTTTTTTGCACATTACTACTCGTTCGGGCTAAAGCTTATATACCAATTAGACTAATGTGTTAAGGGTGAGGAAGATTGAGTTTAGAGGAAGTGTACTCGCATGTATGTGGAGAGCAAGTGGGAGATTAGGAAAAACTACCCTCGGTACACCCGAGCAGGATCAAACCATGGTCTCCCTCCCAGTCATCGGCAGTCTAGTATATTGCGAGAATGATGCCTTAAACCATACTGCTACTGAAACAAGTTATTCCTTTTAGTTGCCATATTAGCCACTGCTCCCTTGGATGTGTTTTTTCAAATGTTGGTTTATTAGGTGATGAGATCTCCTGATTTTAGTCTGTCTGATAAACCTTAGCTTAGAACTCTCAGCAAGCATTCAAACACAGCTCCCCTGGCAACTCTTAGTGGTTTACTGCGTTACAGCTAAATTGGGATTAGTGAATTTTAATACTATTTTTCAATGTTTTTTTTAAATATGGTAAAAATTGTTTCAATGGTTTCAATTCTACTGTTTTCTAATGAAGACTACAGGAAAAAAATCACTATGATGAGAGGTCTGTTTCGAGCTGTATTACCCAATGGAGATAGTATACACTTGTATAATTAAATGTACATGACTAGCGGAGTTTGGAAGGTTGAAATTATCTTTACTACAGATACAGCTGTCAATGATATTTATTATAGCCATAAATTATGAAAAATGACACGTGGACCAGGGTTTGATTCTCGTAGGTGTCATTTTTAAACATTTATAATTGTATTACCCAAATAATGTGATACCCATGACAGTGCACATAGTGTAATTTGAGAATTAATCCCCGTAGAAGAAAGAATTCAAATTTGATAGACCAACCTAACAATCCATATTTACTCAACTTTTATAGCTTATATTGCATGTTGGTTCATACATAATAAGAGCCATAGGCCAAAAAAAAGCATGAATACAATCACAAATTTGACATGCCTTCAGTATAGCCTAAGGAAGAGGTCTTCAACCCGCAGCCCATTTGCAGCCTGCGGTAACATGTTTTGTGGCCCACTGGATCATGAACAATACTCAATTATTTCAAGGGATAAAATGGCAATTACAGATGTATATTTTATATAATTAACTAATAAAATAAATACATATTTTATGTTATTTTATAAACAATTTTTGCTTTTTAAGTGCAGAAAAGTATTACATTTTTATACAAATGTACAATGAAACGTCAACTGATAACTCTAGTATACAAGATAAATTGCGGCCTTTTGCTATGAAAAATCTAAAAAGAGGAAAAAAGCAACAAGAGAACAGTCATACTTCCAGATAAATCCAACATTTCACCTGTTGGAAACAGCCCTAATCCTTAGTGTAATTATAAATGTTTAAAAATGAGCTAATATGATTATTTTAATATCTATTCAACCCAAATATTGGCAGTACAGCATTGCCTGCGAGCCAACAAGAGACAGAAACTTTGACCCTTTGACCTTGAAAAGGTTGAAGACCCCTGGCCTAAGGCAGCATACTTACACATTGTCGTTGTGTGAGGATGGAGATGGAGCTTCTTGCTTGAATATTGTCAGGGAAGGTAAGGCCAGCAACCCTTCACTGGAATAACAACATGGATAGGTAAAAAAGAGAATAGATTAACAAAAACCAATTAAAAATGCTTATTGTAAATGTGATTTTTCATTTTAGAGTACAGTACTTCAAGTTTTTTATTTGCTTGGTTGTGTGCACAGTAGCGTACCTGGAAGGGGGGGGGGGGCCTTGAGATCCCTCCCC
>CABFOW010002165.1:21859-32097 GCA_902141385.1 Timema californicum
CCCCCCCCCTCGTCGTAGTTTGGGGATGCCTCGAGATCTACACAGATTTTAGGAGAAAATTAAATAGGGGTGGGGGTAGGGTATGACCAATTAAACATTGTGAGAAAAGTAAATATCAAGTGTCCCACACCCTTGTGTTGCTCCTCCCAAGTAGTCCTAATTGATGTTCTTGCAGTCAAGGGAGTAGCCTAAGTTCTGAAGATTGCAGCAGGTCCCAAATCTCCCAGTTTCACACGTGTGGTTCCATCGAGGAGTTGCATGGTGGCTAGGCATCTACCTACTATAAATAATCGGTGATTTTTGTGACAGTATGTATATGTGATGGCTAAGCCAACTTTATTATCATTATTATTAGCACCGCGTCTTACTACCCGTTCGGGTTTTACGCACTTACTCTAATGTGTAATCGTAGGGTGATTGTGAGAGGAAATGGAGGACCTACAGTTTAACGTGGAATCCGAGCCACAGTGGAAGCCTGGCATTCCCCACATTCACAAGATGTCTTGTCAGAGGTTGAGGAAGGGTTTGGTAATCAGATAAATCTATGCTGGGACCGAGGATTGAACCCCGGCCGCCAGCACAGAAGTATGACACTTTACCCCTAAACCGCCAGGTCACCTCTAAGCCAACTTTAATTTAGGCTTATTTATTTATTATTTGGTTAGATTATCATGTTTATAATAATAAATATGTAATTATCAAATTAACAAATATGAATTGAAAACCTTCCAAAAAAGCTTCTGGGTGTATATAATGATAAAAAAAATGCCACTGGCAGTTGGGAGTATCTCTCCCCTCCAATCCTGTGTACACTAATGTTTGTGAACCATGTCTTATTGCCTATCCAGTCTGTTCATATATTTACACTGAGAAAGTAGGGTTGAAGAAGGTAGAAATTATAGGAAATACGCCCAAGTTTGTATGGAAGGAGAGGAGATACCATTTAGTAGAACACACCATTTAGTAGAACACACCCTCGGTACACTCGAACCAAGTTTCAAACCCTGACTTTCCCCGTCATCAACAATATAGTTATATTACAAGAGTGACATCTTAGAACGTGCAAACACCTTCGAGGGTAAAAGTAAAGGGGAAAACTCCATTTATTCCCCTTAAAATTATTTTAGCTAGCGTGGTAATACAACAAGCAACTGATTCAAGAAAGTTGTGTGTTTCATTGATAATTCCGACTACATACCTTGGTATTTACCTGTTTCACACCAAAGTCATGTTTTTAAAAATTAACAATATTTTTTTAGTGACAGGAAATTCAAGATATGTTAAACATTCAGTTTCTGAGAAAATTTATAAAAAAAGACAACTATTTTAGATTAAAAAAATGATCTAAATTGATTTTTGTTAAATCTTGCTCTGCACTATCTAAATCAAAAAAATGAGTTTTAGAGTATTGTTTGGGTTTTAATTTTTGGACTGGAGAGGAGGAGAAGGATCAGTATTTTATTAATGTGAATTAAAGTGGCCTTTGGGTATACTTTGTAATAGGTCTAAGTTTAAATACTTTTTTCTCTTCAGAATATAAATAATATATATGATGTAATATAAACCCATAATTTCCATTATAAGTTTAAAAAGATCATGTAGGGACCCAATATTTTTATAAATTAATTGAGAGTTTTAGTGACAACGCACAACACAAATATATGGGTTAAAACTTATGTTTTCAATAATTTTACTAAAATAAACTAATTTTCAAAATACTTACTAAGTTATTTTGATATGAAGTTAATACACTGAAAATTAAGATAATGATATTAAAACAGACTGATTCAGAGGAGAAATATATAAAAATATGTGTAATAATAATGATAATAATCGTAAAAATAATAATACTTAGCACTGTGTCATACTATCTGTTCAGGTTATATGCTTAAGTACTAATTACGCTAATGGGTTAGGCATGGGGAAGTTTGAATATAGAGGTAGTGAACCCATATTTGATTAGAAGCCTAAGAAATCATTTGGGGAAATAAAACCTCAATACACCTGGCCAGGACTTGAAAAGTGAACTTATCTGTGATGAGACTGGCGCCAATTAAAACATAAATTACCTTACCCCTATTAAAATGGTTTGTTCTACATAAATCATATGTAGGCTAAAACTCAAATAAATATGTTGACTTTTGACATTAACAAAATTATCTTTTAAGTGTTTACACCATGAATTATGATGCTTGAAAACAAGATAAATAAACTGGATACCAACTAGATCCTCACACATGTAATATCACATATATGGATGGAATAATACTGGGTCAAACTTGTTTTATCTGTCGATACAATACACACATCACATGAAAGAGTGGCACACATCAATAAACCAGTTAGATTTATTTGTGTGAAAAGTACTACAGATTTATCCTTCCAATTGTCTTTATGAATGGACTAAAAAAAAAAAAAAATGAGTCAAAGTAGGTTACTAAGGAAGAGCTAGTGCAGATTTATAATATTTAGCTATCTCTTTGATTTTGAGTAAGCTTTGTCAATATTAAGTATTCAATAATCACAGGAATATTTAAAAGTGCTTTGTGGCTGTTCCCAAATTACAACTAATACAGGCCTAATTAAATCAGGAGGACGAGGATGAATGTTAAGGTAACATATTAGAGTAGCCTTTATCTGAAGAGAAGCTGTAAAACTAGTATGGTAAAAGAAATAGCATACTCCCAATGCAGGTGGGATTTAAGCCCACGTCTCGATGGGCCCAGTCGAAAATGATTGTGCCTAACTACAGTTCAATTTTCATAGGCAGCTCGTTATTTGAGAACTAGAAACTCATTTTGTCACAATGGTGAACATAAATATTACATTATTGTATTTGCATTCTTAGCCCTCTAAATTAATGGTGTAAAGAGCACCAATAACAATTCATAAGGAATTATTATTGGAAGCTTTTGATAACTTTTTAGACAATCTTCTTTTTAAATGATTTTTATGATAATTAATTAGTTAAATCAAATTAGACATAATTATAGAAAACAAAATTTTAGTGACTTTCACTCAATGTTTGTGATCAAAAGTGGGTTTCCTATAAAATTAAGGCTTAGCTCTACCAATAAGGTGATTAATTAATACTTTGTAGACCTATAAAAATCTACAGTAAACTGTATAATGAGGACCTATGAGATTATAACAATGATGCCAGCAAGATTGCATTTTAATTGGCAATATTTTCCAGCATTATAATTGCCACAGACTTCCTTATTATAGTGAGCTCCTACCCATTCTTATACCAAATTAAAAAAAAATTGGTAGCCAAATTTACACAAGGAAATTAGCAAATGAACCAGTAATCTAATTTATTGTGAGAATGACACTTTAGATCATTATTTACTTTAAACTAAACCAAAAATCATGTTACAACTTTGTCGAATAACTACTGCATACATTCTCACAATAATGATAGGCCCAAGTTGATTACTTATTTGTAAGCTTCCCAAAAATGATAGTTGATGTACCGGTATTGGTTTTAGTTACTAGTTATATAAGTGTATGGATAGTATCAAATAAGCATAAACGCTATATTATTTAAGTTCTTTGTTATGATTTATTTTAGTGGAAGACATTGTAGAATTTAGAAAAATATAATGAGTATGGTCTTAATCAATACTAATATTGATATTGTATAATGCAATGTTTAAAAAAAAGAAGCTAATATTGTATAGTGATTATGTCTAAAAAAACCCAGGAGGTTGTGACTTATGGTATTAACAATATAATATGTTCCACTTTGTTTCACAGATGCAAAAGATTGAGCTAAAGTCAAATTAAAATATAGGTTAAGCTGAATGTGGTGAGCTTTCAAGACAAGTTTAAATTTTGAACTACAATTGATTTACTTTGGCCTACTTTTTATACATACCTAATTTTGAAAACAAATAATCAAACAGAATAAGTGTCAACTGTCCATTGTCTTCTATTTTCCATCAAAGTTGGTACAGGTAACACACAAAAATGTAATAAAATAAGGTATTGTCAACTTAAACAAATTTTGTAGAATGATAAATAATTAAATAACAAAGAAAACAATTTTTTTATAACAAATAAAAAGTTTCTTACTTTCTACACATCCACTTCATTGTAAACTACAAACGCACAAAAAGTAACACAAATCTGTACTCTCAGGTCAATAACTGACAAGTGACAACAATAGAACTATCACGAAAGTTTAGATAAAAACTCAATCACTCTTCGACAACGTCTTACATGACATCATCTGTCTCGATTAAAATTGCCAGGGATTCGACTTGCCAAGAATGATTAAGATAAAAAAAAATTCTAGATAAAACTAAACATCCCACTACACAAGTTATGAAACGCCATTTGTGATTATAGTTTCGGGTTCAGCATAGACTAATATAATACTGGTTGGCAGCAAATAAGACCATCAGTGAATATTTTTAATAAATACTCAAGAGTATTAAGAAAACTTGCCAAGAATTTAATTAGATTTTAAATTAACATGGAACATGCTTTCCAAATTAAGCGTATGGTCACAACGGACCATTTGACTCTTTTCTGGCGCCAAAACAAATCGTATTACTTTGACGCAACAATTAGTATTATTAATAGATGTGCATATTTCAAAGAATAATTTAAGTGTTTACTTTACGTCTGGAACGCTTTTTATTTTGATTTCGGTAGTGATTTTGAATACAGGTATGAAATAAAACAAAACCCATGGAATAAAACTCTAGGTTTACCTTTTGACTTTGTCCATCAATAAATGCATATTTTATGTCGTTTACAGTTAACTGAAGAAAATAAGTACACATTGTTTTTCTTCAAAGCTAAAAAGCACATCAATAACTATCCTTTAACATGGATAGAGTGCCACTACCACATGTTAAAAGGTGGTAAATTCAATCATGATTTAGTTTGTGGGTATGTCGTAGTGAAGTGCAGGAACAACCTGAATGAGCCAACGAAGGCTAACTAGTTTAAACCGGTTAGCTTAGTTTTCTCCTACTTCACATTTTTTGTATTTCTTTTACTTGTTTGGTACCTTCTCACTGTCTGTCTATCTTTAATCGTCTGTCCTTTACCCTCTATCCTTTTCTTATGAACCAAGCATTCCCTCGCTCCCCCTCACAAACAAAAAACACACATAGTGCGTGCGCAACCAATACCAACTGTTGATATCGAAATTTCCCTATTAAGTTTGGATAACACTCATTCACAATGTCAGATGATATTTTTTCAAAAAATGTAATCATTTACGTTCTTATATTGACAGGCCAATGGGTTTGTTCTGTTACAAAGGTTGATTCACACCAAAATAACCACTTCACATAACAATCACTTTAATAATCTAGTTCTAGTGTGTGTGGCAGCGGTTTGGAATTTGTCGTGGCAACTAGTCTAAAGTGCAACCAAATACCTTATGAAACTATAACACTGGACAATCCTATAGTAACAACACAGGCGTAAGTCCAAAGAACTAGAGTGCTGCTACCTAGCGGCGCGGTGTTGCATACTAACCGCGAAACTTTTTTAAATCCCACAAATGAAAAGTTAATTATAAACAGAATATATTTGCAAAGGGCTAGTTTGACACATACATATCAGTCATTAGATTAAAATAGTTTAATTTATTGATGTTTTACCGTCAATAGCAGTTTAAAAAGTTATTATAACAAGTGCAAATAACGTTGATTTTTTTTCTATCGCATGTATAATTTTGTTTGTTTTAACCAAGGAACAGTTTTTGAGAATGTATTCCCACTTATCAGTTCAAAATTTTGTGAGCTATTTTATCGACATTATTTATACTTGGTTTGGAGACCCGGGCCTTATACTGAGTCCCAGGCTACTAGAAAAATTATTAGTAGTGCCCGTTGAAGATTAAAAAAGAAATAATTAAACTACTATACATACAAACGAATCGTTAGGATTGGTGCCAAGGGGGAATGAGTCCCTACACTTAGATGAGGGGAGCGATTTTTATATTTTTCCTCTACCTTCGCGAATTTTTGAATTCGCAGAGCTGGAAATATGAATTTTCTACTAAAATTGTTTGCATTTGACACAACTTAATTTTTATTATAAAACTGTCTGCTATGGAATTGTGGACATGAGTCAAAGGGTTGTGATAGGGATTTACCTACTCGCTAGTTAATTTCTATATCACTAAATTTATTTTAGATAGATTCATAGGTGTAGGGAGAATTTAATTTTGGGGAGGGTTTAAATTTCGCAAGTTTAGGACATTATTACCTTAAAATTGACTAAATTGTATTATTTCACCATATTTTATAACATGTTCTGTGCTATTTCTTATGAACTATGTATGGTAACATGTTAGTAATGATAAATATTTTTTTAGTTATGGCACTACGTTTTACTACCCGTTAGTATTATACGCTTAAGTACTAATTACGCTAATGGGTTAGGAATGGGAAGGTTTAATTTAGAGTAATTTAACCCGAATCTGCGTGGAGGGAGAGTAAAAAAACCATTCAGAGGGAGGGGGGGGGACGTTCATCCGACCGAGATTCGAACCTCGAGCTTCCTGTCCTCAGCAGTCTAGCTCAACACGAAACAAACGCGTTATCCAATTACGCCCCCGAGGCGGGTTGTGAGAGATGTTGAATTTAGAGGAAGTACACCAGAATTTGACTGGAGGGAGATTGAAGAACCGATTAGGAAAAACAACCCACAGTTATTATTATTATTATTATTATTATTATTATTATTATTAGCACCGCGTCTTACTACCCGTTCGGGTTATACGCACTTACTCTAATGTGTAATGGTAGGGTGATTGTGAGATGAAATGGAGGACCTACAGTTTAACGTGGAATACAAACCACGGTGGAGGCCTGGCATTCCCCACATTCACAAGATGTCTTGTCAGAGGTGAAGGAAGGGTTTGGTAATCAGATAAATCTGTGCCGGGACCGAGGATTGAACCCCGGCCGCCAGCAACCCACAGTTCAGACTGGGATTAGTCTCCAGGCAGACCAGTCTACTGCGAGTGAGACGCCTTATACCAAGAAAGTACAACCTGAGGCCCAGCTGTGTGGTGATAAATTATTTAATATCTTTTTACATAATAAAGGCTTTGTAACCAAAGTAACGTCCACAAGCTACCATATCATTGTTATTATTATTAGCACCGCGTCTTACTTCCCGTTCGGGTTATACGCACTTACGCTAATGTGTAATGTTAGGGTGATTGCGAGATGAAATGGAGGACCTACAGTTTAACGTGGAATCCGAACCACGGTGGAGTCCTGGCATCCCCCAAAACAACCTACCATACAAAGTAATAAAGTTTGTAATTTCAAAAATGTAAATAAAATCAACTTACATGGTGATGTCTCTTGAAAATCAAAAATACGATTTAGAGCAGTTTGCAATGCTGTGATTGTAGAAATCATATATCGAACAGATACCACTAGCCATATTATTTGGGATAGTAATTATAATTCTATCAGAAAATATTTTTAAATCATTTACATAATTTAACCATTGCAGTCTATGTTAACTCACACGATTTGCAACACCGGGCCTTGAGAGCGCAGCACTTTCGCTTTTTTCGCACGAAAAGTAGCCGATTGTTGAGTATTAGTTTTGTAAGGTATTTGCTACAACTCTGGTAGCAATGTCCGTTCACGATAACTTTTACCTTTTCTGACAGGTGAAAAAAAATATACTAAAAACAGTCCAATATTCATCCTTTTAAAAATGTGTCTTGTCACTTTGACAAGGGGTGTAAATTGACTTTGCTTGCTAAAGTGACAAAACATATTAGCGTGGAGAACAAATAGAAAAAAAAAGTTTTAATCCTTGCATACCTCAAATACTACGGTATTTGAGATATTCGAGATCCGTGAAAATATCATAAAAGTATCTCGAATACAATTTATAAAGATAGAGTGACTTGATATAATTATTTTAACTAATAATATGTAAAAGGAATTATATAAGCTTTGATAGTTGGGAGAGTAAAAAAAAATCACAAAAAAAGGACAATATTTTATCAATATAATTAATTTACTAAAATGTTCTCTTTGTTGTTTATGACGTAATATATTTTTCAAACAAAATAGTATATTAAGCTAGTGGCACCAAACCTTAACCTAAACAACTAGTATTTTTAAATTCAATTTAAAATATATTCAACTATGTTTGTATATTTTTTTTTATAGATTTGAGGAATCCCCTTTGGAATAGGATTCAAGAAATATACGTAGGATTCGAATAATCTCTAGTTTTAGTTACTTGTGTTTTAAACGTTCAAAGCTATTTCTATTTGTATAAGATATGAAAGATGGCAGGGGATGAGGCTTGTGCATTTGCTCGTGTGACGAGGTCCTCAATATGAGACAATCATTTATTAAAACATTATATATCTCTAAAAGCAAATTAAATATATTTTAGCATAATCGGGATTTAATTTTTGTCAAGACTTTGGCAGTTATCAACCTAGGCATTGAAGAGAAATACAAAAAATACATTATTAATAATTCTTTTGGCATTCCAAATTGCAGCAAAATACCAATGTTACCGCGAATTATTATAGTAATATGTGATACAAGGAAAGATTTCAAGTTATTACTTCAATGCGTCTTAGAACTTGTTCAGGATATACGCACACTTTAATAGCGATAATGGTAGAATTTGGTCTCGTTTGTTGGTAACAACGGGGAGGTTGGTGTTCGAATCTCAGTCGGGTGTGACTGTGATGAGTGTGGTGTTTGCTAAAATAACTTCACACTCTACCTCCTCGCCAATAATACGTACGTTCCTTATAAATTATGCACAGTCATCACTACCCCTTTCAGCGAGATAGTGTATAGCCCGGACAGGTAGTAAGACAGGGTGGAGAAAATTATAGGTATACTTTACAGTAAGTCGATTTAATATTAATTCAAATAAAAGCATTAAACTGACAGCACTCATAGTATGCGTGCTTGAATATAACCCGCGAGGGCGGAGTTTAATTCCGACCAAAGGCATTGAGGGTGGTCTTTCCAATTAATGGCTTTCCAAACGCCTCGCTTCATTATAGCTTATCTTGATATGAATATCAACACAAAAGTTGTAAAGCAATGTAATTACGAGGATGTCCGTATAGAGGAGACCACAATTCGATTAATTTAAATTAGTTAAGAAATGACACCTGGACACTGAAATTTAACCCGGGACCTTTGACTTAGAGCACAAATGCTTTATCATTGAGCTATCCGAAATTCGCCCCATACTCTGGGTCATCCTTCACTCATAGGTTAAAGCAAAGTTTGTGATGGACGTGCGGAAATCGTCAGCTATATGTGGGCGATCAACTGATATCGCGAGCTGTCAGAAAACGCGTCCCTCTGCAACCCGGGAGGATTGTTGTGCTGCTAAATATAAAACGCGTGGTCTCCTAAATACGGACACTCCCGTAATTTCAATGATTTGCCACCTGCGTGTTGATATTCAATGAAATTTGCTTTAATTACAGTCGTGTGTTGTATACTTGGCAATTACATACCTCGGTGGCGTAGTTATCTAACGCGCTAGTCATGGTGAGCTAGACTGCTGAGGACGGGGAGATCAAGGTTCGAATCTCAGTCGGGCTAACTGGGGGAGGGTCGTCCCCTAAATGGTTTCCCCTCTCCCTATACACAAATGCGGGGTCACTTCCTCTAAATTCAACCTTCCCAATTCCTAACCCTTTAGCGTTATTAGTAAACTTAAGTGTATAACCCGAACGGGTAGTATGACGTAGTGCTAAATAATGATGATGCTGATAATAATAATAATAATAATATACTTGGCAGCATGAGTGAAAAATAACCCTAAACACGGGACAAATTCTGAATAGTTAAGCCAAAGGTCTCAGGTTCGATTTCCGTGTCTAGGTGTCATTTTTCAACTTATTTATATTATTTCCTTTGAACTGTTGATAACTACAAGAATAAAACATATTATGATACCAAAATTGGCATGTCGGACGAGGAATTAAGAAGTATGCAAGGATTACTCACTTCATGGTGTACCCGGAGAGGTCGACCCCGAGGCCGGACAGACTCCCATCCAGGTCGGGGATGTCATCCACTTGCCAGGCAGACATCCTGCCCTCGCCACCGCATTCTGCAACACGCCAAGCAAACCACCATCACGTGATAAAATAAAATAGTAGAATGGAAGAGGGCTGTAGGGGGAATTAGGGCAGTGGCACAGAAACAGAAAACCGGGTCACATGGGTACAGTATAGGCCCCCCCCCCCC
>CABFOW010002165.1:32114-56053 GCA_902141385.1 Timema californicum
CCCCCCCCCCCCAAATTTAATTGTTGGGGATATAATGCCAGTGTCAGTTTTAAGATAAAATTACTACCTTTACCTTAAGGCAATATATTTTATTTTGTTTAGTTTTATTTAGAAGTAATAATATAAAGAGTGAAAAAAATATATTTAGTTATAAGAAAACGGAACTTCCCTTAGATAGGTCCTAGGGACATACATAGTTAAACAACGTAGTAGGGATATGCCAGACTCCCTCCATTTTATACAAAAATTTGTCTAAAACCAATATAATTTCACATTTATTACCCCATTCCATCTGCTTAGCCAAGTCAAAAACGTCCCTGCGCCTTTTGACAAAGATAGCTGGCAAAATCCCTTGAGCGCTGGAGGCAAGGGGAACCTAAGACTGTGTAACCATTTACATGTTAATACCCTTGTCAATCACCTAGCTACCCCACATAACTCGTTTTACTTTATATTTTAACTGTCAATAAGCCATATTAGATTAATCTAGATCGTATATATATTTTGCGTTGGGTGAAAATACTTGCAGTTTATACTAAAAAGAAACTAACTAGCCAGATTATTGAAGAGACCGGATGTTTTCGTATTGAATATAATCAATTGAAACTGCCACATGACACTACATGATTGGTTACTGTCAAAGCGTCTGTGCTTCTTTAGATAAAAATATATGGTATCAGGAAATGCCCTAAAAGGTAAATGCATAATTATATTTAATGCTATGAGCCGTGTTTTTATACATATAAGGGTTTATTTCTCCCCAACCGTTAGTTCAAGTTCCACCCCACCCCCCTTACCAATATACTATATTTGTATAAGATTGTCAACTTTGAATCAGTTATGCGTTGAAAAATTATTGTGAGACATATCCACCACATAGAGAAAAGTGCAGATCGGTGGAGTTAAAACGGAGAACTCGTTTCACTCGTTTAATATATCAACCCACATGCTTAAGTTTTTATTAGTATATTTTACACTCTTGACAATATTTGATAGATCGCCTAAACAGGAAGATGTTAGCAAGTAGGACCACATCGCTTGCGCTCGCGGCGTTAGTGCCGCGAACTAAAAGATTCCAAGCGATACGTTAGAATTGGAACACGATGCTTTTTTCTATTGCGGAATTTAATCAATCAATTCTTATATTAAATTAAATCAAATGTAACTAAATCCATTATTTTATAAATAAACCACGTTATAAAATATAAAATCTAGAAAATCTAGCTCAACTCCTTTAAAATAAACAACAAATTGCTAACAAAAATGCAATGGCGAATTTTACATAGACTTCAAACTTAATTTTGTATGGATTTCACGTCCCCGCATGCGCATTTCTTTGTGACGTCATTTCAAGCTGCTCTTAGTGATAGTGCTCCAAACTAGTTTACGGGATTAGCTAGCCCAGGGCTCGGCAACCTGCGGCCCGCGGGCCACATGTGGCGCTTTGACCCGTTTTTGCGGCTCTTTTCTACAAGGCTCCATAAATGTTGATTTTAAACAATTTAAACATTTTAGTAAACAAAAATAATCCGCGCAACTGGTTCTATATATTTCACTAACAACAATATAATGACTAAAGGACTTAACAATCGGCAGTTCCAAGATTTTTTTCGTGAAGTAAATTGCCAATATTATTACCTCCTTATGCATAATAATTTGCGTTGCTGTCAAGAGGTGAGGTGCTTGATCGATATTCATCCTGCTTTACTGAAATACAAACTTTTTAAACTATAAAGGCCTGCATTATACCGAATTGTTTGATGGTCTTTGGCTTCAGAGATTTTATTTTAAGGTAGATACACGCACACGTAAACAAATTCAATGTGAAGCTACAAGAGCAAGAAAACATAGCCTTTTCTCTTTTAGAAGAAGCTATTTCTTTTGTTACACATGCACTTGCAAAGGAAAAACGTCACTCACTTCACGCAACTGAAGAAATATCAAGAGGACACACATTTTGCCATTTATTACGAATTTTTCGCAGATGCAGTCAAACAAATAAGTGACTTATTCAAGAACCGATTTGAGGGGTTCATAGATTATAAAGCTAATCTATCATTTTTAATAAAGCCATTGGAATCAGAAAAAAAAAATCATTTTTAAGCATTTGCTAGCAATGTAAACCAAGCTGATTTTGAGCTTCAGTTATTGGATCGCAAAGAGTTGTAGAGTAACAAATTTAAGACTCTCGATGCAGCTCTGGGAAGTTGATATTCGACACTTAGAACAGCCTGGCAAAGTTTTATTGCCTGTTTAAAATATACGCACTGGGAATTTTGACTATCTTTGGATCAACATTTAATGTGGTCAAACATTCATTCTACAATATGAACTTTATCAAAAGTAAACTAAGGCGCATCCTTCACAATGAGAGTCTTGAATTTTGCCCAAAACTAAAAATTACTAGCTACGCACCAAGTATCACTCAAGTTATGTGACGAAATGCAGGGTCACATTAATTTGTTTGGTTGTGTCAAAAAAATACAATGATAGAGCTAAAATTAAAATCAAGTACCCTACCTAGTATCAAAATTCTAATGAAAGCTGTTTGAGTATGATTAAGCTTAAATAAATAGAATTTATTTTATTATTATTATTATTATTACCGCGTCTTACTACCCGTTCGGGTTGTACGCACTTACGCTAATGTGTAATGGTAGTGTGATTGTGGGATGAAATGAAGGACCTACAGTTTAGCGTGGAATCCGAACCACGGTGGAGGCCTGGCATTCCCCACATTCACAAGATGTCTTGTCAGAGGTGAAGGAAGGGTTTGGTAATCAGATAAATCTTTGCCGGGACCGAGGAATGAACCCCGGCCGCCAGCATAGAAGTCTGAAACCTTACCCCTAGACCGCCAGGTCACCGATTATTTTATAACAAATGCATGTTTTAATAACACTTATCAATCAGATAAGTAAAATGTATGAGTGGCTCTTTAAGTGTCACAAATTTTCTAAAATGTAAAAATGTGGTTCTTTGTCCAAATAAGATTGTCGACCCTGAGATAGTACAATAAGAGTGCCCACCCTATGGGCGGTCCTGGTTCGTGTTCTCAAAACCGTAGTTCACAGCCGTTTAGCGACGAAATGGAGTGCGCTTCCATCTAGCGTAATAGTATAGAACTACTAGGGATCACAGTTCTAAAACGACTCTCACAGTATCTCAGACGTTACGTCATAAACATGCGAACCAAGGTCAATGAGAAAGAACCACTCACTTGAAAGATGTCACAAGCACGACTTAACAGATAACATATTTGCAAGCCTAAGCAAGGGATCCCATAATCAGCATACTTATAGGTGGCTCGACGTAAGAATAACCTTATCTCACAGCCCAAGAAATTATTAAAAATACCCGCCAAGACGTAGATTATAAGAATGCCAACTTCTGATGGATGCAATAGGCGGCCGCCTAGGGCGCAAGCCACATTCAATTTTCTTAGTGTCTTAAAAAATACCCATTTAAATTAAATAAGCTAATAATTATTTCTATATAAATTGACATCAAAATATTTGATCAAATACTAATAATATATTTTTTTTTAATATTGATTAACAACATTATCACTTTCATGGTTTTATGACATTTGGGGTAGCTTTGTCGTAAATAATTGATATTTAATTAAAAACTGCCGAAAAAATTAAGAAAAAATAAAGGGAAAAAATTGACATGTTTGCACACATTGATTAAGAGCGTGAGGAGGGAATGGCCATTTTTATATTTATCTCTTTTTTTTGTACGGTATTTTGACACCATACAATTACTATAATTGTTATTATATTAATATTCATAATAATATAAGTAATAATATTTAAATATTTCATTCTGTACACCTCAGATTATTTTCTAGTTACTTTAAATTTCAGTCCTTCTTTACCCAATAGTACGCTAAAAGTATAAAATAGCAAATTTGACTCCTAATAATTCATGAACTGTAATTATTTGAAATCATTGACTCGCTATTTATATCTTGTAATTAATTATACACTTGTTAAAACTGTGAAATAAAATGTTGATGGTCGAATTAATTTTAGCGTAGATGTTGTCAAATTAGATACACTCATCGCGAATGGAAGGTTACTAAGGTTCGTTTTCAGTCTGGTGTGTGTTTTTAATGAATTTATTTAGTGGGTTGAATTCACCTCTGACAAGACATCTTGTGAATGTGGGGAATGCCAGGCCTCCACCGTGGTTCGGATTCCACGTTAAACTGTAGCTCCTTCATTTCATCTCACAATCACCCTACCATTACACATTAGCGTAAGTGCGTATAACCCGAACGGGTAGTAAGACGCGGTGCTTATAATAATAATAATAATAATAATAATTTAGTGGGTTGAACACTAATTTGTGAAGTGGTACTTGTGCACTAATAAAATAATGTGTCGGAATTCATAATGTAGGGTGGGGCCCAAGTCAAATTAGCCCCGCCCTTCTCATGTGGTTATTTCTCTCGACTAGGTTAATATTTATTAATGTTGCACCCGCCTCGGTGGCGTAGTTGGCTAACGCGCTTCTCGTGTTGAGCTCGACTGCTGAGGACGGGGAGATCGAGGTTCGAATCTCGGTCGGGTGAACTGGGGGTGGTTTTTCCTAAATGGTTTCCCACTCTCCCTCCACGCAAATGCGGGTTCACTTCCTCTAATTCAACCTTCCCAATTTCTAGCCCGTTAGAGTAATTAGTACTTAAAGCGTATATCCCGAACGGGTAGTAAGACGCGGTGCTAAATATTATTATATTATATTAATGTTGCGTTTATGCGGGTGATCTCCACTTTCACATTTGTTACAAATTAATTTGAAATATATTTTACAAACTGACAACACATTAGTACAATAAAATACTATGACAATAAAATAAAATAAAGGGATATTACAAATACCCACAGATTCTTAGTACTCAAATTACATTTTTAATGAACCTTTTTATTTGTACTTCAAAGCCAATTAGCTATGGGTAAAACTATTCCTAGAAATTATTAAGCGAAGACGATTTTAATTACAAATAAAAAATATAACAAGAATAATTGGGAACCAAACGATGGCGTTGAAACGGCTCGTTAAGTAAAGCGGTATGTTTTGGTGATTATTGGTCATGATTAGCTTGAGAACACAAGTATCAATTAAATTAAATTCCAAATTTGTGCCTCATTAATAGAAATATCTTTACAAACGTAAATTTGTCTTCGTGTTACAGTTTGGACTCCCGGATGAGATCAAATAAAATTGGGTTTGTTATCATTCAGAATGTGGTAAATTAACAGTATGAAGAGTGAATGTTGAGGGACCTTGTCTTAGAAAAAAGTTATGAACAACAAGCCGTGAAGAGACAACACATCGACACAAAAAGTTTAAAATATGACTTAATTAACTCAGTGCCGTGAATGTGTCGGATACTTTCATTTGAAATAAGAGGCATTAAAATGTAAACACATATAGTGCGATCAGACAAAACTAAATGAAAATTCTGAAGAAAAAAACCCTTCAATTATGTTATTATTATTATTATTATTATTATAATTATTAGCACCGCGTCTTACTACCCGTTCGGGTTATACGTACTTACGCTAATGTGTAATGGTAGGGTGATTGTGAGATGAAATGGAGGACCTACAGTTTAACGTGGAATCCGAACCACGGTGGAGGCCTGGTATTCACCACATTCATAAGATGTCTTGTCAGAGGTGAAGGAAGGGTTTGGTAATCAGATAAATCTATGCCGGGACCGAGGATTGAACCCCGGCCACCAGCACAGAAGTCTGACACCTTACCCTTAGACCGAATTACGCTTATGGTTTTATGAATGAGGAAGGTTATATTTATAGGAAATGTACCTGAATTTGCGTGGATGTATAGTGGAAGGCCATTTTGGAAGGGGGAAAAAACCTGAGTAAACAAGACCGAGATTCCGACCTCGATCACCCCTTCAATGGCTGTATAGTCTACTGCGAGAGTAGCGCTTTAGACCATGCGGCCATCAAAGTGGGTAAAGTCTGAGTTCGAGTCCAAGCTGAATGCACCAGAAGTGTGTCTTATCCCCTCTTTCCATCCGTATCCCTTAGATTAAGTCGTTAATAGTCATTGTATTGAAAGCATTTATATATTTCACACAGAGAGTTGATCCATCTATCAAAGTTTATTTTAAATGAATAAAAGTAGAAGCTTAAGAGGCATATAATGTTGAGGACTGTAGAATAATACGAGTGGTTGCATCAGACAAAACTAGCCCGAGAGTGTATGGCAACAGTGCTGACAAACTTGGCAGGATTGGCTGAGCAGTCCCGCACGGCATGCGCGTCCAAGGTTTTGCCTATATACACAGGAGAATTTACCAAAGGTCTAATTTCATAGAGCAGTGTTAACTGTCCAGTGCTTCTCATAAGTGGGAAACTTAGGGTGGGCGTATCTGGGAGATACTAGAACTATCAGTGTTTGTGCAGTTTTTATTGCAAAACTTACTTTTTGACCAAAATTGTTCCAAAAGCAACAGTTTAACGGAACAAATTAAAACCGTAAAAACATTGTCCTTTTCTCGCGTCGCCTACATTCCCAACTTAGAGAGGAACTTGACTTAATTGAAAAATAGGCTATTTATTGTTATTAGGACTGTACAATGATAGACTGTTGCACAAAACGATGCCAAGTCACCTTTTAGCACCCATTCGGGCTATATGCTATAATAATAATCAGGCTAATGGGTTAGGATGAAGGCTTAATTTAGAGGTGGTGTACCCGAATTTCAATGGAGAGAGTGAGAAAACATTTAAGAAAACCACACTCAATACAGCCGACCGGGATCGAACCACGATATTGCAAGAGTAACGCCTTAAGTCATGCGGCTATAGAAGCTGTTTTTTTTTGTTCCCCATCTTACTACCCGCTTGGGATGTATTAATTTAATTACGCTATTTGAGTAAGGATAGGGTAAGTCGAATTTATATGAACTGTAGCTGCATTTTCGTGTGGGGAGAGCGGTCAAGTATTTCAATGTTGATACATTGTTTATGTTTGAATTTTCCAGGTTTTCCGAACCAACAAATAAGCATTTTCTGAGTGTTTGATGAAAACTATTACAGAATATTAAAAAAAAAAATTACAGTAATATTTTAACAATTCCCCTGACTTATCCAGGTTTTCCTTGTTTTCCAGGTACACTCCATCGTATTGTAAGGTAGCAACTTATTGACTCAGCCTGCGCGGTATGCTATACCTCAACACATGACTGCTGAATAGTTTTCCTAACTACGCCCAAGGCCGTATTTAGAGAAAGCCTTAATTCCTTAAATTATTTCTTTATTGTTGGGTAGGAGTGACGGGGGAGGGGTTATGTCTTTTTGCGATGTCAAAATGGTTTGATCTACTAAATTTATTTTCCTTTTTTGTTCCCTTCGTAATAAAATCAATTATTCGTTACATACTTAGTTAATTAATTATGTTTAGTCTCATTAATATAGGGGCTGGCTTTTTTTTTTTTAGCTGTTAAAGATTATTTTGGCAGCAATTCTACCCACATTTATTGGTTTTACATGGAACCTTAAAGCAGGTCTCCCCCTTTTAAGAATTTTAATTACTGTGAATAGCTAATTATAAATTTATTAATGATTAATTATTATATTCCACACATGTAGTGCAAATAAAATATTCACTATACAAGATTTTTACTTTATTTTTAAGACGTTGAGTTCAAAAAAATAATTTAAGGGTCCCAATCCTGATTTAAAATATTTAATATTATTTCCGGGTGAACAAAAAAAAAGAGCTTTGATAAAATATTATCCATTGGGTATATTTTAGTTACTAAAGTGAATTAATTTTTTTCTTCGACGTTATTATGACTGTCAATAACTTTGTGGGACCATAATTAGATTCCATACTTAATTTAATCTAACCATAATGGCCACAATATAAGTATTGGTAAACAGTTTTGATAAATACTTTGATTGTAGTTTAATAAGATTTACGTTGATGATAATTTTCTAATAAATTGAATGTTTGATGGGTTTTTTTTTATCAAATCAATAAAACTGGCCATGTCGTAGTTAGGTATCAAAACAATATCATAATGAGGAAGTTTAAATAATTTAAAAGCAAGAAGTATTGTATTTGGTTTACGAGCTTAAAACACTTTACAAGATATATATGCTTTTTTATGGTTTGGAATGTTAATATTTTTTAAGTAAAAAATTATCGTAGTTTTGTACTGTTTTTAAGAATGTCTGTTTGTTGGCAAAGATACCTGGAACTACATAACCGACCGTGGTGCATTTATTTATATTCTTTGGATGTCTGCTAAGGGAGGGTCTATCATACATACTGTCAGCGTTTGAGTTTCCGTGAAATAAACGGTCGGATTTATTTATATCTGTAATTTAGGATCTCTGGAACCACTCAACCGATTGTGGTGCGGTTTTTACTTTTATACTGGACCAATATCCAGACATTTTAGGATTATTTGTGTATAATCAGATGTTTTGGTGTGTTTCCCGGTAAAGGGCCAGCCGATTGTTTGGATATTATAAAGGCATTTTTTAGTATAATAATTGGGTGTTTTGGCGTGAGTTCCTGTGAACTGTCAGCCGGATTACAATGTTACTTTTTTTTTAGGAATATTTATACAAGCATGTTTTAACATGATATAATCAGGTTTTGTGTTGTGAGTCTTGATGAAGGACCAGCCGGATATTTGTGTATACCTCTGGAGCAGCTAACCGATTCCGATGTAGTTTATTATAATCTGTAGGATATTAACCAGGCAAATTTAACATGATATACTTAAGTTTTGGGGTTCGAGTCCCTGTTTAAGTTTCGGATGGATGTTGTATATATGTTATTTAGGATATTTACAACCATATAAGCAATTGCAGTGCAATTTTTTTTTCAATTATGTAGTATTTAGGTTTTAACGTTAGTTTAATCAAGTGTTTTGCTATGAGTCCCTGGAACTGTTGTGAAGCCTAGCGATAATGAATTTTATGGGTCAGCCGGAAGGTGAAATTTCATTCTTCCGCGAAGGGGATAATAGTCCAAAGTTAACTATAGGAGAGTAATTATATGTAACACCACCACCTCAACTACTCATCTGGGCTACACACCTAAAATATTTTTTGTGGGATAGTGATGTAAAAGATAGAAATTAAAGAGTATGTAATCACATTTGCTTGGAGGGAAGTTGGGAAACAATTTAGAAAAGGTCCCTGAATATTTCCGGCCAGGATAAAAACCCTTTTTTTTTATCAAGACAATGGAACATATGAGAAAATATTTGTCCACGTGACTACAGCATTTGCGTACAACCCGAACGGGTAGTAAGACGCGGTGCTAAATAATAATAATAAAGATTACAGAATTCAGTAGACTATAAATTATTTACGGTATTTCCTAGAATATCTATTTTAATTTGTTATTCTGATTTAATTTTGTGTGTGTTTAGAGCAGATATCACACGTGTCTATAGAATATTATTTTGGGGCATGCTTTTTTAAGTTCCATCAATAATGTTTCTACTACAATGAGATTACCAACAACTCTCAGGCCCATTTCGGTGGTGTAGTTAGCTAACGCAATAGTTTCGTGTTGATCTAGACTGACGAGGAGATAGAAGTTCGAATCTCACTAGGGTGAGCCAAGGGTGTTTTTTTTCTAAATGGTTTTCCACTCTCCCTCCCCGCAAATCCTGGTTAACTTCCTCTAAATTCACCCTTACCAATTCCTTACTCATTAAAGTAATTAGTGAATAGGTGTATTACCAGAACGGGTAGTAAGACGCGGTGCTAAAAAAAAAACCACCAATTCTCAACAAGAATGTATATGCAATTTCTTTAAATCTTTCCTTGTTCTATTGATTTAAGATTGACTATATGAAGGATATCTGAGAAACAGTGAAGTTTTCCTGGCATTCAAACAAATTAATAAATAGTTCGTTCTATGTGTGAGGGTTTGGATCACATTATTCACTTTATCAAGTCATGCACTAGCAAATACTGAAAGTTTCAAATGCAGTCAACATTCATACATCTTCTAAACGTTTATATCTTGCAGTAAGCCAACAGTTATTACTCCTTCCAAGTTAATTTCAAGCACAAATAAATGATGTATTTTGTTTTATGTTAAAATATCATACGCCTCAAATAATTATGGGTTACCTTTATAATAATAAAAATAATAATAATAAATGCTTTCGAAACAAATAATTCTATAATAAAACGATTTATAGATTAATTCAAAGGTAAGATTGTGTGACAATTTAGCTCAAACGATCGCATGTTTATCTACTGGACTAATGTTCCCAGGTTCAATTCCTGGCAGAGAGGAACTTTTATCTTTAGTGAAATGTGTGTTTGCTCATTCAAAGTGATGAGCTTGATGGACGGGGGAGGTTGTGTATTTTCAAGTTTTAAGATAGTATCAAAGTCGTGTGCTGAATTTATCAGTCAGTTCAGAAAATGCACGTTAAATACCTCAAATACATTTTAAACATGAAACCTTGGATGCTACGCTGCTCTATAGGTGAGATAGTTTATTAATTATTGAATAACGTAAGAAAACTAAGGTGTACTCATTTATATTAAATATAACTTTAACTTTATCTAGGAACCAAAATAGTTAGAAAAAAAAACTTTTAACAATATTTCTGTGACTTAATAATATGCGTTGTTTGGCTGGTTTTCTTTCTTTACGCATCTTTAATATATGCATTATTGAGGATCAAGTGTGACATTTAAAAATTAAATTTTTACTAAGACACACCCACGGCCTCACTAACGATAGAGTTGGTTTTAAAAATACGATCATTCAAATAAAAATATTTTTACAACCCTCAAAATATTGTGAACGCCAAACTCTTCCCTATCAGGCCTAACGGAACATCACCGGGAGACAAACTCCAACGCCACGCCTTCAACTTCCACTATGATCTCGGTTTCAAACCGACTCCACTACCACCGGGCTAATTTATTACACCTTGCTGCAAACTAGCAAATTACTTCATCGCTTGTCAGGATACCACTTCACCGGGGACTTTCAGTCCAATCCTAGTAATATATAAAATCTAATATTGAATGGATGACATTTCTACAGATATAAATAACTGCACAACAATGGGATGGAAAGAACAATAAATATTAGGCAACAAAAAATATCCTGTTGGAACTTCTTCGGGAATCACCCCAAAGCACCTGATTTATCATGTTAAAAGATGCTTGCATTAATATCCTACCAAAAAAAGAAAAACGACATCGCAATCGGTTAAGTGGTTCCATTTATATATCAAAATAACCTGCTGACACTTCACAGAGACTCACACCAAAACACGCGACTATAATTACTATAATAAAAAAATGCCTGGATGAATACTCTAGAGAATAATAAAAATTACACCAAAGTAATTATGTGTATCCATAAATGTATACAAACAAACGGCTGGCCTTACACAGGGATTCACACCAAAACACCTGATTATATACAAATAATGCTAAAACCTTCTTGGAAATTGGTCCAGTATTAAAGTAAAAATTGCACCGCAATCGGTTAAGTGGTTCCAGATATAAACAAAACCGGCCATATTTTTAACGGAGACTCAAACCCTGACTGTATGCAAGAGAGATAATCCCTTAGCAGACATACTAATGAATAGAAATAAATGCACCACGATCGGTTATGAAGTTCCGGGTATCTTTGGCAAAAAGACTGACATTCTTAAAAACAGTACAGAACTACAATATTTTTTTAACTCAAAAATATTTACATTCCAAACCTTAAAAAAAGCAGAGATGTAATGGAAAGTGTTTTTAAGCTCGTAAACCAAATACAATATTTCTCATGGCTTTTCAGTTATTTAAACCTCCTTACTCTTATATTAATAATTGCCTACAATATGGCCAGTTTTAATGTTTGGATTTCCAGAATTGATTTAGTAAAAAAAATAGATATGACAACGAAAAGCTACAATTAACAGTATACACTAAATTTATTAGAAAATGATCAACGTAAATCTTACTAAACAATAACTTTTTCCAATCAAAGTATTTATCAAAAGTTTTTACCAATAGTTATGTTGTGGCCCTTATGGTAACAGTAAATAAAGTATGGAATCGAACTATGGTTCCACAAAGTTGTAGACAGTCATAATAACGTTGAAGGAAAAAATTAATTTACTTTTATAACTAAAATATGTCAAATATATAAGAATTTATAAAATATCTTCTTTTTTTTCCATCTGGAAATAATTTAAAACATTTTAAATCAGCATTGGTGCCCTTAAATTATCTAAGTTTTTTTAACCGAGCTTCTTACAAATAAAGTAAAACTCTTTTATAGGTAATATGTTATTTCTTTTACATGTGTGGAATATAATAATTAATCATTAATACATTCATAATTAGCTATTCACAATAATTAAGGTTCCGAAAAGAGGGAGGCCTGCTTTAAGGTTCCATGTAAAACCAATAAATGTGGGTAGCATTGCTGCCAAAATAATGTGTGGCATCGTTAAATCTTTAACAGCTTAAAAAAAAAAGCCAGCCCATATATTAATGATACCAAACATAATTAATTACCTAAGTATGTAACAAATAATTAATTTTATTAGGAAGGGAACAAAAAAGGAAAATTAATTTAGTAGATCAAACCATTTGGACATAGCAAAAATACATATCCCGTCCCCCATCACTCCTACCCGGCAGTCAAGAAATAATTTAAGGACTTAAGGATTTCTCTAAATCTGGTCTTGGGCATAGCTAGGCAAACTATTCAGCAGTCATGTGTGGAGTTATAGCATACCGCGCGGGTTGAGCCAATAAGTTGCTACCTTACAATCTCGACGGAGTGTACATACTAAGCTATCCGGGATACAAACATCGACCTCCCTTACCCGTAACCAGACTAAATAAGTGCTTGTCCACCGATGCGGGTTCAAATATATTTAATTATACATGATTGTACACGTCTATAGTGTATCTGAAATCAATGAAGCGGCAGTTGAATCACGACCAGCTGAATTCGGGTTAGTTTTCACAAAGTGATTTTACATTCTCTCTCCGAGTGAAAGTTGGTGCTCTTACTTGGCATCCTTGGACTATGTTTAAAGCCTTATGCTATATTTACTAAATCAAATTTAAATTTCTAAAATATGTTGTGTGCGTAAGTCAATTAATTGCTCACAAAAAGTGTTTTGGACCTTAAAGTGTTGATTGTCTCTTCTTATTGGTCGACACAATCAATAAGTCCACGGTGGAGGCCTGGCATTCCCCACATTCACAAGTTGTGATTAATACACGTCTTGTCAGAGGTGAAGGAAGGTTTTGGTAATCAGATAAATCTGTGTCGGGACCAAGGATTGAACCCCGGACCCCCAACACATAAGTCCGACACCTTACCTCTAAACCACCCAAGTAAACCAAAGGTTCTACACACTCAGTTTTCTGATTTAAAGTTCCCAGTTTTCTTTGGACAAAAGGGTGATAAGACAGCCCTCGAGTTGGAGCAATTTCAGGCTCCTGAATCGAAAGTCGTGTATTAGTTTTATGCATTCCACCCTGCATAGCCAACATTCACAAACATTATACGTTGGGGAAATTTATTTATAAGAGTGAAAACTATATATTTCATTGGTACGATTAACAGCCTAGTTATGTACTTACGATTTAAGCTGAGAGTTAAGAATTAAGAGGGCAATTTTAGAGGAAGTGAACAAATATTATCTTAGAGAGAGGATAAGAAATTCAACCAAATCATTAGTGTAAAACCATTCTAAGTGCACCCGGACCAGATTTGGACCTACACCTGCCTTAAGACAATCCAGTCTAAATGCGATCCCGACGGCTGAGGCTGTGTGATCACTGGTACACATGATATATTTTACCAAGCCATGTGAAAATATATAAAATAAACAAGTTGAGTGTACGACGAACAAATAGGACAAATGTAGATAGCCTGAACCAGTAATAGAACCCAGTAGAAAAAAGAGGGAAAACATGTTCATTTTTAAATGAAAGCAATATTATTTTTTTTAAAACAAGGATGACTTTCAAACAACCTTTAGGGCTACGCAAAGACCAATTGAAAGAATCATCAATCTGTCAAAGAGCATCTTATTGACTCGTAATGAATCAATACGACCTCTGTCAGCATCCAAACAGTCGAGACAAACAAATGAAATATAACGCGTGCTGGTTTAAATATTGGCAACATTACTTTCCTTTGCCACCAAAATAAATGCAAGTATCACAGTAACAACAGTTGAATTACCAATTCATTTATCCCACCACCCACCCCTCCCAAAACCAATAAGTTGCTTATGATATTTCCCATCCATGAGTCAAAGATGCTCGGTTTTGTCTTGCGCGCGCAGAAAGTGAGAGAACCCCGGTGGTGTTGCGACCTGAAACACGGGAGAGGGTAGGGGGAGTTAAGAGTTATATGTTCTGGGTTTTAGGGGTCTTCTAAATGGAGTCCGGATGCAGGATTCGAATCAGAAAGACTTGTTTTTTTATGATGGTCTGACAGTTCGATAGTTGTGTGAGATCTTTTGTAAGCAGAAATAAATAACTTTCAGATGAAACTAGGACGGGACAGACAGAACGTTGATTCTGCTCACGATAAAATGTAGATTTATGTTTTGGGACCAAGGCATACTGGGCAATATTCTATTCAAAAGCCTCCCCATATTTCCAAGGATTATTTTCAATAAGTGTGGAATTATTATGTTTCTTGTAAGCGGCAACTATAAAGAGGGGTTACACAATATTGCATGTACACACATTAATAGAAAAATCCTATTGTTGAGTTATGTACACAGTAATCCCGTCTGAGGTTTATAAATGTTTCATTAATCATCATTGACCTTTTCTAGAGTATTTGAATAAATAACATAATTTGTACCCGTATCAATGTGCACGCGGTTAAAGTTCCATAACTCTTTTAGTCCAGTTGCCAATGATGGAGAATTCGGGGTTCAAATCTTGCCTGGGTGTACTAACTGTAGTGTTTACTATCGATTAAACGCATATAAATGTTACTTAAATAATTTATTACTCCTCCATATCCCATCAGCGTAATAAATCATATTCGGGTCACACGTAGTATGCCTACTAAGATGAGGTATTTTGAGGCGATTAATTAACATGTTTTAGTTGCTAAGAATGCCAACTTTAATTTATTAAATGAAGTCATTTAAATCTGAAGAAAAGTATGTGTTACTTTTAAATCTGGACATGTCATTTCTAGTAGCATATTCACCACAGGGCTCATTATAAGGGGTAGGGATTGGGAGGGTAGCTTAAGGTCATTCGGCAATCATAATTTTATTGCACAGTTTTAACAAGGGAGTGTGTGATTTATAAGATCTATAAATAGTGATTCAATGATTTCAAATCATCATAGCTCAAGAGTAATAGGTGTCAAACTTATATTGTATGCTTTTCCCGTACCATTGTTAAACCAAAGTAATTAATTTATGGGGTAAAAATTTAGTATATCTAGACATGCATATGTAGTATGCATAGTAACATATTGATAATATGTTAAAGAAAGATCATTTTTTATATTAAGAGTTTAGAATTCATAAAATTATATCATTTTTAATAATATTTTAAGTAGATGGCTCGACGTTTGGGCAAAGCGACGTGATTGGCTGCTATTTATAGCACTGGCTCAATACAGCGCTGTGATTGGCTGTTATTTATACCACTGGCTGAGTACAGTACTTTCCCCTCCATTTGACTCCCTTACCAAATCCGTGAGAAAATTTCCCCTTTGGTTATTTCCATGAGGACATGGGGTTAACGACCTGTTGTCCTTCAATAGCACAAAGGTTAATTTCAGGAGATTTTTCTATTGGTCTTCTATGTGGCAATGGGTTTTCCCTGATGCTTCATACCTGTCGCCAGTTTGGCAGCTCGACAAACCAAATCACCTCGATCTGTGGGACGTCATAATTGCGTGTGATGTCGCAACACTCACCCTTCTATGTGGTAATGGGTTTTCCCTGATGACTCATATCTGGCACCAGTTTGTCAGTTCTATTGGAATATATCGTGACCTTAAAACCGTGAGCTAGTAAATGAGGTCATTGACTCTGGCAACTATCTCCTCCTCTCCCTTTTCTATGTGGTAATGAGTTTTCCAGATTACGTCATCGTGGTCGCAACCCTGATGACTCATACCTGGCGCCAGTTTGGCGGCTCGACAAGACAGATCAAGATAGGAATAAATCATGACCTTGGATGATATTGCAACCCTCCCCCGGCAATGATTTTTTCCGGATGATGCCATCGATCATTAGAGTTATGTCGCAACTAGAGAGCATTGACACAGCTCTGATTATGCACAATCAGGAGCCTCTCTCCATATGGAGGCCTCAATTAGAGGCCGCTCTTCCCCTCCCCCCTCAAAAGTCTACTAAAATCAGTTGTTTTTCATCGTCCGTCGAGATGCGCGGATGTAGGTATCCGCCATACCAACATGGACCACTGTTGGCGAAAATAAGAAGTAAGGTAGAAATGTTCCAGCATCAACGTGGCGTGAGGGAGAGTAGAAAACCACCCCAGTTCACCCGAGAGAGATCCAAACCCAAGACTTCCTCGTCATAACAAGATGAGTTGCAAGCACCCTTTCTGGCTAAGCGTCTATATATTAACTAAGATAATGTGGTATGGATGATTAAGAACATGCTCCAGCATTTTACGTGGTAGGGAGAAGTAAGGTAGAAATGTTCCAGCGTTTACGTGGAGTGAGGGAGAGGGAAACTATTTAGTGAGAACTAGTGGCAGCACACCTCAGCGGAGATTCGAGACCCCAGCCTCCCTCGCCTAAACTAGATGAGCTACACACACCCTTTCCGGCTAAAAGTCTATATATTATGATAGTGTGGTAGGGATGATTAAAAAATGTTCCAGCATTTTACCTGGAGAGACAACTACCAACAGATTACTCAATAGGGATTTAACTCCAACAAACCCTCGCCAGAATTATATGAGCTTGACATTTAGACGGCGTGCCCATAGTGATTAGAACCTCGATATATTTCGCAGGAAAAGCACTGCTAATGTATGTTAGAAGGTCATATAGTCAAATGGTTCCTTCTAATGGCTGAGTGCACCCCACATTTTCGAGATTGAAACACAAGGCGAAATCAAGCATCAGTTAAAGCTGATCGACCAGATTTTCCGTTTGATATAATTAGACCCAGTAGAATGTGTACCCGTATTTGGTTCGGGAAAATCCTACAAGCATGTTATTGCAAACGGTTTCATTGTTTGGAGAGAATTTATAAATCAACTAAATTTGGTTTAAGGAAAGGTGGCAAGTTCTCTCTGTCTGTCTGTCTCTCTCTATCTCACACACACACACACACACGTTTCATAAGAAAGTGTAAAAAAACATGCAAATATTATGTGTAAAACAATAAAATAGTAATAATAACGAATCATTGAAATAATAAATTATATAAAAAATAACTAATTAATACATCGTTATTAATATATAACAGATTTAAATATTGTATCTTATTACAGTGTTATCTTAATAGATTTATTGGGTGTTAGGAAAAATGTTTAAGCTTACGTTGACAAAATAAATCACTTGCCAAATACTTGAAAAATGTGCGGGTATTGTGGAATAGTAGCATTCCTTATTGCCCGACTCACCATTTTGGAAAACAATATTTTTTGTTAGGTTATAATTGCAGTGAAATATTGTTTTAACTCAAATATAAGCATGAATGAGCCTTAACCTAATGATTAATGTTGATAAGAATTAATAAGAACAGCAGGCTAGAGAAACATAGCATGATAAAACACTAGCCTGCAAAAGTTTTTGTGACAGCCAAAATAAACAATCGTCTCTCACGAAACAATCCGTTGATCTGTCGAAGTGAAGGTGTCACTAACTCTTTAAAATTGATTTATGCAATAGTTGAAATCGTTAACGATAGATTGTGACACTTAACTTATGAGAAACAATGGTATTCCGTATTGCCCGACTATTCCATAATACCATAACCTCATCTATATTTTCTTGTGTGTGTGTGTGTTTCCACCACCTCCAGAAGCCCCTAGATGACATAGAAAGTTGAAACTTTGCCTACTTAGGGCCACCACACACCAGGAGACCAGCGAGAATGCTTGTGGTAAATGGGACGACGCGTACTTGACTGCAGCGACTAGTTTGCAGCGGCGACCACTGGGATAGCAAGCGGCGCACTGGCTACCAGTTGGCCAACTGGATAAATCCATTAGAAATTAAATGGTCGGTTGCTTCCTTGGTCGTAGAGCAAGTCGCCGGTGTCTAAAAGGTCACAGCGGTTGGTCGCCGAGTGAACGGTGGCCCTTACAGTCTAAGCCAAGTCACAGAACCCAATGGAGCAAGTTTTTTTATCTGATTGCATTTTTTTAAGCCATCTCCACTACAATAATTACCAGATCTAATGCCCAGTGAAAAAGATCTCAAAGGCCAGAAGATCTTTAAAACTGAAATTTTGCAGAAAGGTTGCCCCTTCAACTTATAAGGGCGCAGAGATACTTGGTAACGTAACTTAAAATTCCAATAGGGGGTAAAGAGTTCCCAGAAAACAAAAGTAAAAAAAATCCCAAAACCCAGAAGACCAAATAATTTGAAAATTTTCAAGCAGGTAACCCCTAACTAAAAAGCATTCAGGAATACTTGATGACACAACATTTCAATTTGGGGGCTTCCAAATTGTTGGGGTATAGAAAAAGCCAAGTCTAAAAAATTATCGAGACCCAAAAGACACAGGTAAATTAAATTTTTCAGGCATGTATCTCTTAGTCCAAATATACAATTAATATAAATATAATTTCCAAATATGTGTGTCTTTCCAAAGCACCGAGAAACCCTTAGAGGACCTAAAAAGCTGAAACGTTGTACAATTATAGTATGGACCACGGTACAGAACCTAGCGAAACAGGACTTTCAATTTGATTACAAACTATTATTAGTTCATAATTTGCTAATGTTAGATATTCCAGGGGCTAAGCTACAAGTGGTTTATAATTAGCCATATATGGTAACGTCTCCTCAGTACATTCAGCCGTGTATCAATTTTTGTAGCCTGTAAACCAGATTAGAGAGACTGATGCTTTTATCCACGGGATGACCAAAGTGGATGGTGATTATTGTAATAACAACTAAAAGTTGGCCTGGTAAATGTTTCTAATACAAATAAAACAACTAAGCTACTGCCACTTAAACTATTCCAATTAAAGTAAGCTAGTTAATCAAATATAATGTTGCTCAAATATAAAATTTATAAATCTAGTGTTCAATACAATAAATACTTTTCAATAAGCTTCATACATAGATTATTTTAAAATATGAAAGCATATATATACACACTTCTGCATATTTGAGTCCAAACTCTGGGACAGAGTCAAGTCAAAGTTAAACATTCCAGTACGAAACTCGAATGGCCTTAAAATGAGATACACTTAAATCGACGTGAAAAGAATATATCAAAGGAGGGAAACCAGCCTTGGTGCACCCGTATGAGATTCGAGGCACGATCTCCTCGTCAAGAGTGACAAAGTGCAACGCGAGTCTGTCACCTTGGAGCATTCAGCCACCGTTGTGTGTGTGTATATTGATACGCTGTCAGTGTCTAGTAAGATTGTGGCATAGGTATGTTACATAGGAAACACAATTCCCTAGTGATAATTAAATCCTGAGTCAGCAAAGATATTTGGAACAGTCCGCATTAAGTTATATGTTTTGAAAGTAAAATTTGCCTGTGTATAGATTACATATTAGTAAATTTTAAAAAAAAACATCAGCAAGCGTGACACATTTTTTAAGCTATAAGTAGGTGCAAAACGAGGAAAAGGGGTCTTGGTTTTCGGAGAGACTTTGAAGCGTGTTAAGAGGTTTTTGATAGTTGACGGCCAGGACCATCGAGGTAGTCTTATGTAGTTCTTGTCCAGGACGAGGTGGAGTAATTCACCGGTATGGACGTATTCAAGTATTGTATGCTAGAATGACTAACATGGGATATAACTTTCTACCCATTAACTATCTACTTCACATTATGTACTTTAGTCTACAATAAATTCACCAATATAACGAGTTTGACTATTTTAAACGCTACTACCCGACATATACCTCCCCCCCCCCTTATACTACCCTGAAAGATTGACACATATATAAGAGGGGTGCGGGGGGTGCCAAAATATATATTTACACTGTAAAGAAAATGTCATTGACCAATGACCATCGCCCATAATTTGTGCAGCTGTCACATTTTAAAGAACCTTAATATGTTACGAGGCAATTCCACAGGCGATTAACTCGGGGATTAGATACAAGATTACTTTTGAACCCGAAAGCTTATTAAAGTGTATTTTTCTGCATCCTTCTTAAGAGCAACAAAAATGAGATAAGTTTATACCTTGCAGTTATAATATATTTTTACTTCAAGCACTGCGGCGAAGGTCAGGTCATTGAAATTAAAAATTAAGTACCCTGTGAGAAAAGAAAATCCTTACCTTTGTCTTCTTCCTTGTTTTGATTACTGTCTTCTAAAGGGTCCTTGGTGTCCTTGTAACGGACAACCACATTGTTGTCCCTCTTGCTACCAGCACCGCAGTCTCCCAGGATTGGTTCAACCATCACCTCCTCGTCAACATACCCCATGTCTTGTCCACCGACAACACTGGACGGAATCTTGGCCAGTTGCGGCGGCGGGGCTGCGTCCATGTCGCACCACCTCTTTCGCTTGCGGGTCCCAGCAGCAAGAGCGATCCTGCCGCCCTCCACCGCCGTCCTGTATCCCACTTTCACGTCGTCGAGAGCGAACCTCAGCTCGTCGCCCCACGGGAAAATACCCTCCGAGGCGTCGTTGGAAAAGTTTTCGTTGCTGCTGCTCGACACTGGGCTTATAGGGTTGGACCAGTTGCCCTCGGCGGGGCTGGTCTGAGACGCTGCCGTGTTCTGCTGCGCGTTATTGCTGTGGTTGAATGGGATATCCATGATTCTTGCAACATCATTCAGGATTACTTGAAGTTCCATTCCTTGATATAAACCAAACGGCTCTTTTCCACCCACAATTCAAATCACTTTTGAAAAAATATTGCAAATAAATCACTAATATTTATAAAGGTAATAATGAAAGCAAGAGATTTAGTGGATGTTTATTTGTTTTAAAACAAGAATGAAAGATGTTCTATTCTCAACTAATATGCGAAGAGTAAATGCAAACAACTCTACAATAAACACTGGATAGCGTTTTCCAAGTTACGCTAGGTTATATCTACCCGTACCAAAGGTTTCAAATGTATAAATATAATATATCAATAACATATATTAAAACATTAAGTGCGGTTTAAAATGTATAGTTAAAACTTTCAAAATAGTGTAGTGTTACTTCTTTCAAGGAGTGTGATCTTATATAAACCTTATTAAGATAAGGATTTTCCTTTCTCAAACCTCTGGCGTTTTGTTCTCACTAGCGTCAAGTACACTATATTTTTCACAATATCTGGCGGGGCAACTTCACTGGCATCACAATGACACCTTCTACTCTGCGACTCAAGATCAAAACTCCTTTTGTGATACATCACCACTAAAAAGGTCCCAAGTCACAAGAAGATGAAATAATAACAGTAATAAACGCAGGTATAATAGTCATATCCTAAAATATTTGTCCATGGACAATATATTTCCTGGCATAGTGCCGCAAGATGGACACGTTAGAACAAACTACTAAAGGTGTTGTCTAGCAATGTGAAATTAAATTCAAAATAATTACTTCCAACAAGTAGGCTCTGAAAGGTGTATTGATTATTAATATTTATTTTCAACTGCCTTTTAGAAGATGTAGATAGGTCGAAAAAACCTATTTCTTTTCCCTTTCTTATCGAACCTGTTCTTTTCGGAAAACACTTCCAACAAGAAGCTTGCCTTTTCTTCCTTGGAATGCTCGGCGCGCAGCCTCTAGTGACGAGAACTTACAATTGGGGTTAAAACTCTACACACCAATAGAAGTTATAGCCGAGTGTGTGGAGAAAAAACCTCAAGATATGAATCTGTGAAACTTTCGATAAAGCACTTATCTCGCGCGAAACTTCACAGGATTTTGTTCAATTTCTTCCAGTTGCGTATCTTATCCTGGAAGTTATACAGTTCCATCAAGAATGAGCCGACCTTTACTTGACAGACGGCGGCGGACAAAACAAACATCGGGCACGGACCTCTTCCGTTCACGTTTAGGGATCCAGAAACAGCGGCGTCGGAATAGGGACACACGGCAAACGTCAGAAGGCTTGAACTTGGGAGAGGAGTCCGAGGAGTTGGGTGGCGACTGCTGGTCAGAGAAGTACGTCGACTTGTCCCAATACATTCAGCGTCTCTGCAACAAAGATAGAGAGGACAACAGTTTAATCACTGTTCACACAGACTGTGATAGAGAGGTCGGGGTTTGAATCTCAGCTGGGTGTACTGAGCGTGATTTTTTACTAAATGGTGTCTCTCTTTAGGGAAATGTGGGTATATTTCCCCTATATTCTATTTTCCTCATCCCAACCCCATTTGTGTAGTTAAATGCGGATAGCCTGGAAAGGTAGATACAGTAGCCCCATGGCTTCTTTGGTGCTGACTGACAGCTTTAAAAAGTCAGCAGACCGAATTACGTATCCCTACGCCGAACCAGATGATCTTCAAAAAACGTGTGTTTAGCATCTGTCACTTTTGTCAGTCAAAATTTAGGTATATACCTAAATGTTGACTGTCAGAAGTCAGCTGTGGGATGTCAGTCAGCACCAAATAAGCCATGGGGCTACTGTAGGCATGGTGGAACTGTTTTTAATAAATTAATAAATATAATATTATCCCCGCCTTTATGAACATTTTAGAGAGTATGAATAATTATTGTAGTGTCACCACATCGACAATGGTAGTTGACTTCCAGCTTCTGAAATTTAAAGCCATACCCCGTAACAAAAGTAAAAACTGTACATCACATCCCATGGTGTGTACGTGTATAAGAAAACGTCTAGTCACAGAAAATGTTCTTTAACCGAAGGGTTGACTTTATGAGGGACTATCCCCACTAAAATGCATTAACAATAGTGTCGGCTATTTGTTTCATTTATGAAACAAACTAATACTTTCTACGGACAATTCTCAACAGTATTGCCCTGGAATGTTAGTAGTCGAGCTGAATATTTTCATACCAAGCTTTGTGGCAAATAATCCAACTTTAAGCAAAGAGAGAAATAAATTTGATTACGTCATATTTTTTTCATACTCAAATAATTAATAGAAGGAAATTAAAAATTACTGTTGATATTTTGTTGTATTTAGAGTTGGTATCACTTTGCATACCCACCTAAGAGTTTGTTCTTATGTATTTTGGGAATTTTACTTTAAAAATAAACTATAAAAAAACTTTCACGGTTTTGTCATATAAATTAATGAGATAAAAAGTAGTATTAAAGAGGCTGTGTGGGGTTTCTGAACCATTTTAATACATTTTTAAAATTATTTTATTCGAAATATATTAATAAATGCACTCGGTTTTCAAATATTAATAAGAAAATATTCCGTTAGTCCATAACTTTCCCATCATTTTGAACTGGTTACACACCAAACATTATTAAAAATTCTTTTAGGTGGCGCCATCGCTTTTGTCGTCCTGGCTGGGTAAATGAAGGCGTTTCAAAACAAGACGAGGATTCCTGCGAATACAGAAGGTTGCAGAGAACTGGGAAGCGAAAAGATTATTTGAATAGAGCTATTTCAAGTTGCTCAATATAATTAATTAACAAATTTATTGGTATTGCATGGACCCCCCCCCACCCCCACCCCCCCCAAAGTAAGAGGTTTCAGATGATTGAAAGAAAAAACAATATTCCATTACTTTTTCTGACATTCATGTTTGTGTCGTCCATTACCTCCATATAAAATTAATTCAAATATATAATAATAATAAT
>CABFOW010002165.1:59802-112175 GCA_902141385.1 Timema californicum
CGACCAAGATTCGAACCTCGATCTCCCCGTCCTCAGCGGTCGAGCTCAACACGACAAGCGTGTTAGCCAACTACGCCACCGAGGCGGGTTTGAAATAACAAAAGCGTTATTTAAACATGTGAATAGTGGCAGTGTAACTTATATTGACAGTGTGTTCTCTTCTTCCCCCTCCCCCCGTGAAGGTTCCCATTCTAAATAACCTTTAAACATCTCACTTCAACACCTTATTTCAGTAGATGTTACACTAGGTGTTTCCCTATAGTCATTTTAAGAAGCGATATGTTAAAATATATTTTAACAGATCTAACTTTGTTTTTATGATTTCTATCAATAATCTAAATCAGCAATATTAAATGTTTAGTTTCTTGAAAGTGTGCGTGTAAATGGGGGGAGGCTGATGGGATACGATGGAAGTGAAGGAAGATTGAGAGAGCGTGCTCTAGCCGTTTAGGAAAACTGTGATGAATAATTCAACCAATAAGTGACTATATCAGGAACATACAGCCTGGAGTAAGAGGGAATATAAGTTTTGTTAGTGCAGTTTGGTATTTTATTCAAATGGGTTTAAAAACAACTAGATTTTATTTTTTCAAGGACTTCCACGGTGTCCGTGAATGTGTTGCGTGCTTTACATATAATAAAAGTGATTGCCGCATAATTACCATATGACAGCCAAGAATTACTTACACAGAATCTCTCTCAATGATAGCCTGATGTGAATAAACATATATCTCGGCCGGTGTCTCCTTTATTATTATACCTCAGATACATAGTACAAAGCAGTGTCGGGGGAATCTAAAGGTCCGGGTGAAAGCCATCTCCAGGTTTTGAAGAAGATCAAAAAGTCGGCAAGGTGAAGACAAATAGACGATGAGGGCGCCGGGCGGTGAATTCTTTACGGCGAAATCCAAGAGGTGCTAAGCGCGCTAGCCGTTCCCAAGATGACTGTCCACCGTTCACCCAAGAGGGCCGGTATTTATATCTTAAGTTGTGTGTGTGACGTCATGGTAAGTTACGCCAAACCTTTGGGAGCGTGCGTCACCTTCGCGCGGGAAGCGCGTAACGCGACGTATATTCCGAGTCCGTCCCAGCGCCAAACCGGTAGGCGTCCACAAAACAATCGCTGGAACCAGCGTCGCTTAGCGACAGGGCTGCCAAGATGAGCATTCATAATCTGGACTAGGTCCAATACACACTTCCTCCATTCTTTCATCTATTCTTTTCATGATACGCTCCACGTCTGGGTTATCCGCCTATTTACGCTAGTGGGATAGAAATAAGGAATATGAAACTTAAAATAAATGTCCCCTTAATCGCGTGAGGGGTAAAAAAGGAAGCCATTTAGAGAGAGAATGAAATCTCGACACACTCAGCCATAGTTCAAGCCCTAACTTCTACGTCACATACAAAACAGGATTTGATCACTTTTTCCACGTGTCCATCGGTACTGCCCGCACAGAGTTTTTGAAGGCCTAATTAATAAGGAAAAGTATTAATAGATTCAATATATAAGAGGAACACTAGCATTATGGTGGGAGGAAGAAAAATCACTGTGGTACATTTATTTGTAGTATTTAACGTGCACTTTCTGAATTGACTGATTATATCAGCAAATTATAATTTCTACGAGCGAGAGCGAAAGGGCTTACCAATTTTACCGGGAAGGGTATTTTCACATACCTTCCAGGTTTCTTTTATATGCCCTAATCGACATGGTACCGAAGGAAGTTGTGGTTCGGATTGTTATCACTCAATATTATTATCACCGCGTCTTACTACCCATTCGGGTTATACTCACTTACGCTAATGTGTAATGGTAGGGTGATTGTGAGATGAAATGAAGGACCTACAGTTTAATGTGGAATCCGAACCACGGTGGAGGCCTGGCATTCCCCACATTCACAAGATGTCTTGTCAGAGGTGAAGGAAGGGTTTGGTAATCAAATAAATCTGTGCCGGGACCCAGGATTGAACCCCGGCCGCCAGCATAGAAGTCTGACACCTTACCCCTAGACCACCAGCTCACCATCACTCAATAAAAATCCATCGAATCCAGCTGGGTTTGAACATCACCCACTTCAGTGGCCGCATTGTTTATGGCGCTACTCTCGCAATAGATTAGACTGTCGAAGATGGGGAGATTGGGGTTCAACCCCATTCGGGTTTACGGAGGGTGGTTTTTCCTAAATGGTTTTCCACTCTACTTTCAAGAAAATGCGAGTTCACTTCCTCTAAATTAAACCTTCCTACGCCCTAACTCACTAACGTAATTAGCACATAAGCGTATACACCGAAAAGGTAATAAGACGCGGTCAAGGCTGAAGCCAGACAATAATTTCAGGGGGGTGGGGGGATTTGGTGGGCCCATCCTCCAATCGACAGAGGTTAGAAAAAATTCTAAATGAGAAACCATTCTAGAAGCTATCTAAAGTGTTTTTTATGGCAACATAACCCCCTAACTGCCGAAGGCTAAGCCAAATTCTAAATATTAAACAGCTATAGAAGGTGTTTTTATGGTAACATAGCCCCCTGACTGCCGGAGATGAGGAAAAATATATATATTTAAACACCTCTAGAAGCTATCTGAAGTGTGTTTTTATGGCAACATAACCCCTTAACTGCCGGAGGCTAGGACTGATTCTAAATATTAAAAACCTCTAGAAGCTCTTTGAAGTGTTTTTTTATGGCAACATAGCCCCTTAACCGCCGAAGGCTAGGAAAAATTCTAAATATTAAACACTCCTATAAGCTCTATGGAGTGCTTTTTATGGTAACACAGCCCCCCAATTTGTACTTGTACCTTAATTTTTATTTTGTTTGAACCGTAAATAAAGCCATATATAGTGTTCATAAAATGTCGGGGGAAGGGGTGAACCTAAAAAACCAACAACAATGCCTGACTAAGGCCTTGGACGCGGCGATAAAAAAAAACGGATCCTGAGGCGAACCTTACCCCAAGACCACCGAGGTCGACCACTGTAGTAAAGAACAGCCCTTAGTGTAATCACTACTCAGTCAGAGTGATTCTAGGTTTACATTCCCACACAACGTACATGTGGACTATCCTTCCCTCTCAAATTAACTATGATGGTTGATTTTACATCTATTAATGTTTCCAGCCAATGTCCTGGGTCAGTTTTTTTTATTCAAGCCCCTTTTCCCCTATCGGTTGGCTAGGGCTGTCGTAGCTTCATATGCCTTATAATCTATCTTAAGACTAGGACGGGCAAAACATCCAGTCCCCGGCCATCAATTTATCAATATGAAAGAGTAAACACATATTATCATCAATGATAAATTTGCGGCAATGCCAGAAATCGAACCCGGAACCCTCAGCTCAGTAGGCAGGAACGCTACCAACTGAGCCAAGGTGTCGGACTATAATGGTTGATGAAAACCAAATATACCAAATTAATATGGATATATTTAAAATCATTCTTGTACAGATTATATTCAAAGATATTAGTGATCTTAAAATGTTATTGATCCGGGCGTTGTTCACTCTACCTATTCAACCAAGCTAGAAATGGTAAACAATATATTATTATTATAACAAGACAGTACTCAGACTTTCTTATAGACCGCGCCAATTGCCACGCATTTACCACTTCTTTTTTTTTATCACCGCGTCTTTTAACCATTCTTCCTCCATGCAAATGCGCGTATATTTCCTATGGTGCGCCCAACCCTCGCCAATAAAGAAACGCGGGGGTTGGGGGGACAGGGAAGGGAAAATATATTCTAAATTCTACCTTTCTTCCCCCTACCACATTAATGTAATTTAAAGGGCGTATAGCCGGAGTTGGTAGTGGGACACCGTTAAAAAATAAATAAAAACTTTTCATACAATAGTAATAGATACAACTTTGTTGATAAATAAGTATGAAACCCTAAAACTAATCGCAGCCCATGTTTCCAAGGGGGGGAGTGAGTTATATATGCATTAAAAGTTCTAAAATTAATCGACGCACATTCAAGAACATGGTGGGGTTGTTTTTCAATGAAAATAGAGAGCTTGTAGCTAATCACTAATGGGGATACTAAGGGTGTTTAGTCCTAAATAGCTTTCCTCTTACCCCTTAAGCAAATGTAGGTATATTTACTCCAAACTCTACATTAGAGATGTATACTCTATTAGTGTGAATATATTTGATAGCCTGACCTGATAGGAAGACGCAATACGCATTTTTTTTAAATGAAATCTTTCAATTAAAATACATTTCGATTTACTAATACTTGGGCTAGTTTTTAGGATTGACTCATTGTGTGATGAGTCGCCGTTTGGTGCAGGATAAATACATGAATGTGTAATATTTATATAATTCAATAATAATAATATACATACATACATACATACATAACATACATACATATATTGAATGATAATATATACATGTAATAGTATATAATATATATATCTACAATGAATATTACACATGCATATATTTATCCACACCCAACGACGACTCTTCACACAATGGAGTCAACCCTAAAGGCTAGCCTAAATGTTTTTATTTATTAAAATAAATAAGACATGTAGTACAATAATTTAATATTACGACAGACATTTCAATCTAAAGCAATATTTTTCTCTTTTCACACATTAAAATCTAGCAATTTTTGTTGTATTGTATTTCCTAAGCATTCCTATGTTAAGTATAAATATGGTTTTAGGTGGCATGTGGCACGCGACCTTTCTCGAAGGTTAAGTTGTGCAGATGTTACCAATTACTACCATACCAATTATTATTGTTAGTTTTAAACACACAAACAAGTCTAAAGAACGATCCATCTTCCTTATGTCTTAAACACCACCAGATCGTTAACAGATGCGACATTTACAGTTAAATTTAAAATGAAAATAATGAGGAGAAATTTAAAAAAAAACTGCATCGGTGGGTACGCAGGAAAGGGCTTCATCCTCTTCGGTTTGCCAGTGCTCAGGGTTCAAATTCCAGCCGGATTTATTAAGTTTTTTTTTGCTTGAGAAATAGATTTCAAACCTTTCTCCACGCAAATAAGGGCACATTTCTTCAACAGTATAGCTTCCTACTTTCTACCACCCCTATAGTTTGATTAAAATTCGAATAGCCCGCAAGACGAGCAGTAAGACGTGGTGCAAACAAAAACGATTCTAACAATAAAATGAGCACAAACAAAAACTCAATTTGGCTAGAAAAAAAAACTTGAGAAATTCTATCATAATTTTCCTGTTGTATTTTATTTAGATGTTTCGAGGAACAATTTGATGCATACTGATGCTCGCTATTCGCGCTGACAACCTTGATGCGTTCACCTGAATCCTTTAGATGTTGATAACTGTGCATACAACCAAGTAAATGCTAATAAGGGCAATTTCAAAGTCCCACATGCGGAAACTTGGGTGGCCCCACCATCAGAGGGGACACAATAGCAGTCGCGCAGCCAAAATTCGTGGGTGAGGACAATAAGATGAACATAACCCCTATTCTCCCTGATTTAACTTTATCTTAGAAAAGCCTAACATAATATATCGAGCATAACTATTACTACTATATAGGCTATGTGCGCCAGCACTGGTGGCGCAACTCGTGATGACTTCTTAAGTTCTTGCAGGAAAATCCAAGCGGCATCATGTTTACCTCGATCAAATACTCGAAAATCCTTAAACCTAACTCGCCGTTTCTCGTAAACTAATTAGACAATCACGGTAATTTTTTCAGAATTTGTTTTATAAACCTTAAAAGATATGATATTATTAAAATTCCCATATCCTAATTAGTTTGCTTTGGAAAAATTGTTTTCTAATGAAAGAACAATAAAGAGGTTTCTACTGCAGACATATTTTCATTCTTTGTAAAAGTTTTTTCCTAATTGAAATAGATGGGTAATATTGGTGTAAGAAATGATCATCATGAACTGAATATTTATTTTGATATAAGACCCATTCCTCTGACACCAATGCTTTTTAAAGTTAGACGTATTTAGTTACGAGCCCTTCACGCGCCCGAGGTTTTCGATAAACTGAAGATTGTCAGAAAGACACGTCCGTCATTCCGTTACTACATTTATTTTTCCTGATCTACTATTACTAATTCAAATTAAGACTTAGATAGAACATTCAGGGATAGCTACAATAAAATATATAGATTTACAATTAAATGAATTAAATGGTTATACAATTGGTAGATGAATGAGCAAGAAAATGTCACGTATGAAAATGATTTTAATAAATTGATATAACATAATCAAATCGATTAAATTATGGGTTAACGACAAGTCTAAAATAAACATATAACATATTAGTTACAAAACTTGGATACAATAAATTGATGACAAAAACAAAGTTTTAAGATCAACAGTGTTGTAAAATAGATTATAAAATTAGAATTAGTTAGTTAACATCTCTCAATGAAGTTCAATAAAGTAGTTAAGTGATCTTGTACAACGATTTGGGGAATATAATTGTTTTTATTTTTAATCTTAAGGTTATGTATGAAATCTAAGTCTTATCTCGTTCCAGTCCCATTACTCCTTGTGAAACTCAGCCATTAGAAGGATGCTGGTTTTTAATCTTCTGGCATGTTTCGGTATATAAATACCATAATTATGGATTCATAGTCGTCGTGCGGGACACAAAGTGTTGTTACGACCGAGATAATATTATATTCACTCAATTCATCTACTAATTTTATAACCATCTAATTCATTTAATTGTAAATCTATATTTTATTATAGCTATCCCTGAATTTTCTATCTAAGTCTTAATTTAAATTACTACCACTCCTTACTTTAAACTACTTTAGAATGTTTTCTAAAATTGTAATACTATCTAATAAAAACGCCGCGCTTTGGGCGCCAATTGAAATACTATCGGATAAAAACGCCTCGCTTTCGGGCGTCAATAATAAAACTATGTGATCAATCTCCCCGCTTCGGGCGTCGATTGATACACAACGGATTAATTCCCTGTTATTGCTGTGATGATTTTAGGTTGTCTTAAGCTCCGTTATCGAGCGCCTATCATCACTGTACGGAAAATATACCGTTTAATCAGCTGTCTATAGCCCCGTGTTCGAGCACTAATTAAATAGGTATTAATATTATTAAAGAAAGAGAAATGTTGATGGCTGTTGTTTCACACACGGTTTATTTATATTACACCAGTAAATTACTTGCACATATTTCAGTTAAATGTTTCATATAACTGCACACTTGTGATATAGATGTGATTTATTTTATAATGTGTTAGACTGTGACTGACTTGTGCGTGAGCGAGGTCCCGGAGATCGTCCTCCTCATCATCGTGGTCATCGTCGTCAATTGCAATACCATAAACATACGTACAATGGTTTATATAGGACATATTCCTTACATTTTCTCCCCTGGTCAACAATGTAAAAACTAACCAATAGACAGAGTCCTGGCGATACGTTTTGTGAGGGCTAGCTTCTTATTGGTATAAAGAAATGGCGTGTTCTGCCAAATACTATGAACTTGTTCCCTTTAACAGGAATTGACGCAGTTACTCTTTTACCAGGAAATATGGTGTAAAAAATATACTTTAGGGTGAGATCCTTTTCACATATTTTCTGAGAAACGCGTGTTTCTTCATGGATGAATCTTAAAAGGATATACTACCTATATTGCTTTAAAGAAAAATTACCTTCATCCATGACATTTTTACATAATTTAGATTAATCCAAATCAATACATTACAAAATGTTAGACTTTTACTAGCTTTACTATTACTAACTTTTCAAGGATTATTATTATATTAAATACTTTATAAATCACTTTTGGTTTTGCACTATATTTATAATATATTCTACCTTTCTTGTAAATCAGTGAATACATACATCTTAAATTTATAATTGTTGTCCACTTTGTCCGACAATAATTCAGCTATGTCATTAATACGTTCCCCCTATGTGTTAAGAATCCCGGGTTCGATTCCCGACATGCTATATATTAATATTTGGTGAATTGTCAGCTTAGAAACTGGATGTTGAGACTTTATTGCAAACAAAACTAGTTTAATCATAGAAGTCCACGTTAAATTAGGGTAGAACACCCGCATTTATCAGTGAAAATAAATTGTACCTTAAGTGCCATATAAATAAATTATATAATGAATGATATTAAGTTAATATTATAACTTCTGAAAAGTAATTTGGTAATACTTATATAATAATATTAACAATTTATTTATACCTAATTTTGAAACAATATAAACGAATGGCTTTATAAAACCATTTATATTTTTTATAACACTAGTCATCGTTTTCAAAAATTAAGATGGTATTTTATATGTTTATTACTTATATGTAACACCCCTTCATATGGGTGTAGGCTTACTGATGTCTGACTTATGACGAAATATTTAATAATCTTTTCCGAATCTCGTGTTATTTCCTTCACCCTTGTTACATGATTACTCGCTACTAATGCTTTTCCCTTTAACGATGGACCATTCTTGAAAGAGATGTAGTGCGTTATATTAGACAAACCAACTCTTACTATTAGTTGCATTATTTAATAACTATTATAATGTCGAGCCTCCTTTCAAGCACAATCGTCATCAGTGACCGAACGGAAGGACGGACCGGTCCTTCTGACAATATTCAGTTTATTGAAAACATGGCGCGCGTGAAGAGCTCCTAACTAAACACATCAAAGTACGAAAGTATTGGTGTTAGAGGAATGAGTCTTATATCAGAATAAAATTCAGTATATGATATTTTCTTACATTTATACTACCCATCTATCTCAATTAGGAAAAAAACCTTTTACACAGAGTGAAAATATGTCTGCAGTAGAAACCTCATTATAATTATTTCATTAGTAAACAATTTTTTCAAAGCAAACCAATTGAAATATAGGAATTTTAATAATATCCTCACATCTTTTAAGGTTTTTATAAAAAATTCTTAAAAAAACTACTGTGATTGTCTAAGTAGTTTTACGAGAAATTGTGGGTTATGTTTTAGGATTTTCGAGTATTTGATCGCGGCAAACATAATGCCGATTGGATTTACCCTGCAAGAACTTTAAAATGTGGCCGTCTTGAGCGCTCGTGTCGTGAATTCAAATATCGTCTGCCCTTTGCACGGAGCCTAAAAGCCTATAGAACAAAGAGGCTGTGTCTAGCGCACAAGCTAAATTGTACACTGCGGTATACTTCTCTGTGGTAATTTTCCCTGCGGAGTTTCCCCGGTATCCCGTGCTCTTGGTGGTGCCAACAAAGTGTCCACATGTGAACAGGCTCTTCGTCTCTTAGCATTCCCATTGAGTGAAATGTCAACCTTGAGTGAAGAATATTTATTTACTACTTGTAACTTATTTTGTAAAAGACAAAGATGAAATATCATAAAGAAGAATAAAAATAAAATAGAAGGTGTGAACGAACATTGGTTATTTAAAGGTAGTAGTCTAGTCTCGGAAGTAGATTAATATCAGAGTAAATAAAATAACAAGTAGTTCAGGTAGAATGGGGGACTGGCTGTTCTTCCAATCTCGAATGTAAATATGAACTTATATAATGTTCTGTCTTTGTTAAATTCCTAGCGGTAGCTGCTGAAGATTTAATATTTTTTTATTGAGTTTTACGACTACACTTCATTCAATTTGGTATAAAACCCTATTAAGCTTATGTTTTATTTTTTCTATTTGTTTTTACTTCCTCACACAAAGAGAACATTTTGTAGCCGTGAAAATTGATGAATATTTACGTTATAAGTGCCTATGAAAAAAAAAAGTTTATTTTACAATTATGTCTGTCCCTGGCCACATATCTGAAACGGTTTGGTTCACACTTTATCTTTATATGTTATATAGCTATACCTCAAGATCGTTTGTTTGTTTGTCTTGACTCTAAACAGTAAACTAAAGGTGGTTTACTGATTAATGATTTTATTTCAAAACTTTTCGAAAACGGCTATAAGGATTTTATTTAAAATATGTATAAATATAGAGAATTTTTGACCTTTAAAATAATACTGTATACTTGATGATTATTAATGAGTAATTTTTGAAAATTCAAAAGCTTGATCCATTTTGTTTAAAATGTATATCTGGGGAGTGTTCGACATGACAAAAGTGTATACTTGTTTTCCGAGAAAAAGTTCATTTAAAAGTAGCAAAAAGTTAGTTTTTTATTTCAAATCATTTTTAAAATGATTCTAACGATTTGGTTCAAAATAAGTATCTGGGGACTATTTTAAATGATAAAGTATTTTTATTTAAAAAAATACATTTAAAGGTAGTTTATTTATGACAAATTTTAGAAAAATTGAAGTTTTGAAGCCTTAGTTTAAAATATGATGAATAAGAATGTTTATTTTTTTATTTTGACAAATTAAAATACTTTGAGTGAAGTTTATAAATAAGTGATTTTTGAAAATTTGAAATTTGTCAAACTATATGTGTATATGAAGAGTGTGTTTATTGTGATTAACAAAAAAAGTGTTTGATTTTCTGAGGAAAATATACTTAAGAGTGGTGTACTCAAATTATATTTTTGAAAATTTCGTTCCACGCTATAATACGCTATATGAGAACGTTTGTGCTGTGGTGTCGTTCCAATTATTTAATTATTTATTTATATAGCAGTATTGTTTTCTTAACAATTAATTTTCCATAAAATCGACAAAGAAACCTCTAAAATCACTATTAAGTAGGCTACACACAAAGTGTTTGATTGTATCAAACGACCAGACAGCTAAAGAACTACCAGCCTCAGTGGCCTAGTTAGCAAACGCGCTAGTTTCGTGTTGAGATAGATTGCTGAAGACGGGGAGATCGAGGTTCGAATCTCGGTCGGATGAATTGGACTAAGATGCGGTGCTAAATAAAAATTCTAAAGAGCTAGGACACTACTGGATGTGCTTGACTGAGCGTGTAGAGAAGAGGTCAGAAGCTACTTTGCCCTGAATATGCCACGTGAAGGCTAGACTTACCTAACAAGGATATAATCCCAGATCCACTCTCATCCACATTGTCACCAATTACTGCAGATACCATCCATTGTAAGTAACAAGGATGGATGGATGAATGAATCACGGACAAAATTGCAACAATTGGTACATATGACTCATAGCAGTCATCCTCGGCGTAATGAGGGGTGAGGAATGTTAGGTTAGGTTTCCATCGTTACGCGACGAAGGAATATAACGGTCCCAATATTTATTTTGACGTCAGCTCCAGTGATAAGTCAAAAATGATGACCGTAAGGATACGCATTACAGGACTAGCAATGCATGTTAAAAATATGTTACTTAAATCGTATATTATGGGTAGAGACCCGTAAAAATGGCGAGACTCGATGAAACGAAAAGTGCCATACAAAGATGGAATCAAGTACTTTTTCCTTTGATAGTTTTTATATGATTTACCATGTTTTTTGAAAAGCGAAATAAAACGAAATTGTCTTGTTACACAAAATCCTCCTATAAAACAAAATAACACCACTTTTACAGCTAAAAAATATTTAAATAAACAAGAAATTAAGCAGAAATTTTTACCATGCCATAATTTTATTAGTATTTTGTTGCGGTGTAAGCTAACTTTAGGCTACACCATTGTGAAACTTGACAAACTTGACAAAGAATTTTAAAGCGAATATATAAAGTTTCAGTAATAAATAGTAATTTTGTATACATTGTCTCAACATGTGTATAATACTTAAACACCTCAGATAACATGTAATTTTGAATAAACACGATAACACCGAAAAGTGAGGTTTATAAAACGAAATTCGACTAAAAATAAAACAATTTTTATGGGGTTCTAATTATGGGTCATCCATAAACCACGTAACGCCACGTTGTTGGGTAAGGTGGAGGTCATATCTAATGTGTACATGGTGTTATATGGAGAAGGGGGTTAAAAAAAAGTAAGAAAAAAGCATTACGTGGTTTATGGGTGTCTCCTTATACAAAAGGACGAGTTTACTACTATGGATCAACTTTTGGCTAAATGGGATTAATTCAAACCAATGATAGTTCCCACTCAGGTTATCTTGGCCATATAATTTGCATACTCGAGTGGGCCAAATATTCCAGTCCAGTCGGGCTCAAATATCTCTAGATAAATAGATAAATATAAATTATTAGGTGTAAGCTCAAACATTTAGAACCCGACTCTTCCCACGTACGAAATGTGTAGGTAATACATCTTGAACCATGCATCGTATTGTAGTGTGGTTTTCTGTAGTTTCCATTAAGCCTAGTATGCACTTGGAAACGTTATTTGTCAAACTACTTCTTGGTGTTTCCTGTTGCTCACAAATCTAAGGGAAACAGTTTGCAAATATGAGAAGAAGTGCTACTCAGATTGTTTGCAAACAGTTAAACAAACATTGTTTCGCGTTCAGGCTTAAATGATTAAACATTGTCTCCATCCAAAAGAAAGAGGGAAAATAAATAATTTAAAAAGAAAAAAATACAAGAGGTGGGGCATAGACGCTTACAATTAGCAAATCTTTGAGTTGAAATTTGTGACCGAAAAGTATAAAACAGCGTTCTGAATCATCTACTCATTCTACTGTGTTAACCTGGGTAGCTGTACACGCAGCTGTGCTGTGAGATCATAGGAAAACTATTTTTGAAAAAGTGAATTTTTCTTTGATTTCCCTAGGCTTATCTCTTCAGGACCCCTAATTTTGAAAAGTCTGCGCTGTTAAAATTGACATACGAACGAATAGCGAGCGAATTCTACTCGCCAGACTCACACCGTGTGAGACAAGGTTTGTCTGTCGAGTAAAGCATAATATAATAAAATTGATGCCATCCTCCTCTTCGGTTGCAACCTTCTGAGAGTGATTTTGTTGAAATAAACCTACCATAGTACAAAAGAGGTTTACAGAAGAAAAAAATATGATTGCTTTGTATACTTTATTCAATCCTTCAATAAAAATATTTGTTTGGGTGAAAATATAATTTTATATATGTATATATATATACTTTTTTTAAGTTTTACAAACTATCAATTTGGCTGAGTCGATAGAGTGACGGTGACCAGGCGGTCTAGGGGTAAGGTGTCAGACTTCTGTGCTGAGGGTCCGGGGTTCAATCCTCGGTCCCGGCATAGATTTATCTGATTACCAAACCCTTCCTTCACCTCTGACAAGACATCTTGTGAATGTGGGGAATGCCAGGTCTCCACCGTGGTTCGGATTCCACGTTAAACTGTAGGTCCTCCATTTCATCTCGCAATCACCCTACCATTGCACATTAGCGTAAGTGCGTATAACCCGAACGGGTAGTAAGACGCGGTGCTAATAATAATAATAATAATGATAGAGTGACATTCTCGTAATCTGAAGTTTGAGTGTTCAAATCCTATCATATATATATATATATTTTTTTTTTAAATTTATCAGACTGAAAAAACCTTTTACTATAAATGATTGTATTAGTAAGCATATAATTTATTTTAAATATTTTTTTTATAGAAGTATACAAGATATTTGAACCTACGTAGACTACCATAATATTCTTCTTTAAAAATAATTTGACACGGTAGTAAATTTAAAACGGTATATTAATTTTGAAATTTTGTATATATGTGATTATTTAAAAACTACATTAATGGGTTTTGTGACATAAAAATGTACACATTTAAAAATAAGACTAAGCAAGCTAATTATTATTCGCATAGTAAACCCCTTTAGGGCATATGTTTTATGTTTTAAAAATAGTTGCGAAAATAAAATAATATTTTACTGAATTCTAATTATTAACAAGTGATTTAATTTCAAGCCAAAAATTAAAATATTATAATCAAGGTGGGATCGATCTCATGAACTTCTGAGTTTCAGACAAGCAAACTACCAATTGAGCTAAAGTGAATATTGAGAATAAGAACGGTTTAACTTCTACTTATACAACCTGAGAAAATTTTGAGACAACAAAGTTAGATGCAAACAAGTGGAAGATGGTTTATTAATAAAACTAAACAAATCGTTTTACATGATGCACTTAATACAATAATAGTGTTTACTTTCAGTTACGTATCTTGTATAATGGCGTGTTGTGGCACCCCATCGTCTCAATCCTTTAACACGTCACGGTTGTACAGTGTCGTCAGATTGAAAACTCAGTCACAAGCGAAGCAACGCTACACCGATTCGCACGATTGTAGGAACCTTTCAAAATTAGCTCTGTTATGGTACGGCCTGCGATTTGCGAGTTCATGACTTGCGAGTTTGCTCAATAGCGAGTATTTTCGCAAGTTTCAAAATTAGGGGTCCAACACCTTTCTGTGAGGAGACAAGGAAAGGATTTATTTCACCTAAGTGATATTCCATAAAATACGTTATCTTTTAGTGAAGATTAAACGAAGCTGGGATTTCATAGACGAGCTGCATGCTCTCCTGTCTGAGCTCACGTCATTGGATGTTATTTAGAACGTGGACAGAAAACAATTTTTTTTCAAAACGTGTAAAAGTACATTTGCCTCCTTCATTCTGTAATTGTTTTTGAGGGCTGCATTTGAGTAAGTAGATAATTTGTTTCTTTACAAAATATCAGCCAAGAAAAGTTCAGCCCTTAGCGGACAGATATAAAATTGTAGTATGTATTTGCTTAGAAATAAATCACTTGCTTTTAAAATACATTGAAATTATTGTTAATATGTGTACTTTATGTTCAAATACCCCTACCATCGGCAATTAAGGTGGGGTTGTAGGAAACGCTAGAGAAAGTATGTGTTTATCAATTTTTATGTCAACATTTTTTTTTGTCAAAATAAATCAAATTTCTCCAGTACAAAAATAAAGTTTAATTTTCTTCACATGCTGACCTCAACAGTTCTTGAATATTTGTCAAGGGTGCACTGGAATTTAATGACAACGTTAGTTCTACATTTAAAAAGTTTGTCATATGACGCTGCTATGCTCATGACAGATATTGAACAATTTTATTGATATCACTCACCTTTTGAAGAAAATTAACTTCTATGTTATTTTATTTATTTTGGCAAAAAAAAAAGTTTTGCTATAAGAAATTGCAAAAACATACTCTTTTTTTTTTGCGTTCCTTACATCCCCACCTTAATAAGTGAGTTTAAAATAAAGAGAAAAGGTGAAGGGTTAGACGACAGCGCAGATTTGTACTCCAATTCTTTGAGAATTTCAATGATCAAATTTTTAAGAATCTTGCCAATCCATTGATTGCGCATCTTCTTTAATCCATTAACTGTTCCTCTCATTAATCTAGTCTTTTGAGTTTTCCAGCGGCCATTTGGGAAAAAGAACGAATTTCCCAATTCTACGATTTCTTGATCATCGTATGATAGGGTACATGTAATAAAAACTGATGTTCACGAATGAAAAACTAGAATGGAACAGAAAAACAAGGAACTGATGTTCTTTGTGTGAAGAGTGTGCCAACATCAGCGAAATGTTTGTACCATATTCCCAAAAACCTTTAAAATTAGTTAAGTGCATATATCTCAATACAAATAATAAAATAAAAACAAAGATAAAACTATGTTGGTGGTTTAATGCCAATTCAGAGATATTAAAAAATACCTCAAGATATTTCATATTTTTAAATAAATTTAATTTTTCTGACTTTTGAATCGAAATGTATGGCTTCCCTTATCTTTCCAGAGCTTTTTTGACTACCTTGCCTAACTCAATTGGGGAAAGCATGGTTCTGTACTAATAGTTATTGCCTTCCTTTTTTTTCTCCCTGTCTCACTCTCCGTTAAGGTTAAACGCATAATATATAATATTTGAGATGTGCCCGTTATTTTTTTTCAATTTTTCAAGTGAAATTTGTTTTATAGCTCTAATACTGCTTATTGGCGATTGAGAACCAATTATAATTATTGGCTGAACTTAACAACCAGCCCCCAGTAATTTAACACTTAGCTGAATGTATGAATGTTAAAATGAATAGATTATAAGAATAAATGTTAACATTTAGTTACTATTTGTATTTCTACTATTATATTTATATTTACTCTTATGTTCATAATTATTCCAATATTCAGATTATGAATTCGAAGGTAAATTGGGGATTCGAATTTGCAAAGTAGTGGATTCGACCTTACGCTTATATATATTATTTACAGTGATATTTAAGAGAAGATGAATTTTTAATTAGAGGAAGAGAACTTGGAAAAAACAAAAATTAGTAAAAATCACTTCAGTACACCAAGCGGGATTCTAACCCCGATCTCCCCGTCATTGGCAATAAAGTCTATTGCGAGGTTGATGCCTACCTTAAATCATTCGACCACCAATACGAGTTGTATTTTATTGGCTATTGGGCGCTGTAGAATTCTAGACGAGTTTACAAAATTTGCCGACCTTTATTAGTTTTCTAACCTGCTGGAGACATAGTAAAAAGTGTTTAAATTAGCCAAATCTCCACCCCTCCCCCCGACCACCAACAAACTAAAGCGCACGCCTTGACAGCAATGACGTCACGGTGCGCTCAGCCAAGTCACGTGACTTCAAGGCAGCGATAAATTGATCCGTACTGGACACAAACTCGAAGATAGGTATATCAGCTAAAAAAACTCCCCCTCCTTCACTAACCTATAAATTTTCCCGCCCTCCGTTTTAGCAGATGACGGAGCAGTGTGTTTATTAGGACATTGACCCCTATTCCTCGAAATTTTCTCTTGGACTCGGTAATTTCGTGTGAAAAATGTGATAAGTCTTAGAATTACGGCTTGTTTTCTTAGTAAGCGAGCTAGCTATATAAAACATCTAAGGGTCAGGGATGAAAATATGGATAAAATATACCCGTATTTTCGTGGAAGGAGAGTGGAAAACCATTTAGGAAAAACCACCCCCAGTTCACCCGACCGAGATTCGAACCTCGATCTCCCCAATCCTCAGCAGTCGAGCTCAACACGACTAGCGCGTTAACCAACTACGCCACCGAGGCGGGTTACTTGCCTATCAATGCCTCAAGCCATGCGACCACAGATGCACGTAGCAAATTAAGTGTACGTGTAGATTTTCACGGGTAGCCAATGAGGAGGGAAGTTTTATTTAGCTGCTCGATTGCTAATAATCTTTTTAAAACCAGAAGTCAAATTTGTGGAAACCTATAATGATTTTCCCTCATGCCTCTTTCATCCTCGTATATATTTATTTAAAAAAAAGTTTCTAATACCCATTGTGCATGAATAAAACAAACAATCTGAGTAAATTTTAACTTTCACTGAAATAAAAATAGACAAAGTGAGTGAATCGGTGTTCACACTTTAAGTGCGTTTCCGGATAATAGTACGCAATTTATGTGGAGCGCCTAAAAGGTAAGAAATTATGTTAGGTATGCCATATTTAATTTATTCAAGAAAATTTACAAAAAAAAATTACCCATGTAGCGATGGAACATCGGGTGCACAAATATAAAATACAATTTTTGCCCCATAAACTTTGCCCCCAACTTTAAGACTGGGACCCGCCTCGGTGGCGTAGTTGGCTAACGCGCTTGTCATGTTGAGCTCGACTGCTGAGGACGGGGAGATCGAGGTTCGAAAGGTCGGGTGAACTGGGGGTGGTTTTTCCTAAATGGTTTTCCACTCTCCCTCCATGCAAATGCGGGTTCACTTCCTCTAATTCGACCTTCCCAATTCCTCATCCATTAGAGTAATTAGTACTTAAAGCGTACAACCCGAACGGGTAGTAAGACGCGGTGCTAAATAAAAAAAATATTTAAGACTGGAACTTAAAACTATTACAATGATCGCCCCTTATCGAGGCAATGTGGTACAACAATGACTTCAGGACGGGATGTAGGGGACGCGAGAAAAGGTTAGTGTTTTTTGCAGTTTTACAGCAAAATACTTTCTTTTGTGGTAAAAATAATCCAATATTATTCATTATTTAGCACCGCGTCTTACTACCCGTTCGGGTTATATGCTAATCCAATATTTATTCGGTAGAAAAATAGAGTTTAATTTTCTTCACGTGGTGATATCAACAATTGTTGAATATCTGTCAAGGGTGTCCTGGAATTTAATGACAACTTTTTTTATCATAATTTAAAAGTATCTTCTAATACCACTTTGCTCATGAGCGAAAAATTCAACAATGTAAAGAAAATTAAACTCTTTTATGTTAGTAATATCTATTTTGGCAAAAAAGTGTTTTGCTATAAAAAAAAATTGCAAACATACTGGCCTTTTCTTGCGTCTCCTACATCCCGATCTTAACCTAACTTGTATTGGGTTTGCCCACCCTTCACCAGGTGTGAGCAGAAATTATATGGTAAACACCTACAAAACTAAAATGTCATGGTTTACATAATTTACAAGTTAGCAATAAATTAAGAACATCCTTATGCGGTTTCAATCAAATATAGACCTGTGTGCATCGGTGATCACACGGATTAAGACATCAGGGCCCGCGACGGATTGGCTTTCCTTTGGCCGGGTCACTAAAGGACAATTCTCCAATTCCTCATGGCAGCCACCTGGGTTAGCGTCAAAGTGTCGAGCGCTGTCAGGCCACGCGACAATGGCCTATGTCGTTTTCTGGAACTACTTCGCTATTATGTATAAGTTTATACTCTCTTTCGGCCCTTGCCTAAAACCATTATTTGTCATGTTAATGTCACTAAGAAAGAAGAGAAATAAAACAACGAAACTTCTAATCACAAGGTAAAGAGGAAAGCTAGCTGCTAGTTCTCAAATAACTCAAAACTATTATGTTGTGAGCCTATCAAAAAATTACTGTATTTGTTAGAGGAAAGCCAAATAGAACTAGAGCTCCTTTTCATCCAAGACTAGTCTCAAAGCTCCTCAAATATGATTAAAAAGTAGTTGGAAATGAGCTATAGTAATAAGACACAAATCATAGGGTTGTTAAGGTAAAATAACCCAGTTGGAATCTTTTAACTTCATTTAGGCGTGAACCAAAATTTGAAATAATGCATCATAAAATGAAATAATGCGTTAGAGCTGAATGTCTGCGCGGCAATTTCTCGTTTACAGAAGAGACAACCCTCTTAAGGCTAGTGCAAGTTACTCTCCCGATCCCCGCCCCTTGGTTTTACTCGCATCGGTTGGGCACGCGCTCTGATCGTCAAACTCTTGTAGTCTAGTTTGCCGGTGATGGCGAGCTCAAGGTTCAAATCCCATCGGGGTGTATTGACGGTGGTTTTCCTAAATAGTTTACCGCTCTCCTTCAACGCAAGTGCAGGTACATTTAATCTAAAGTTTACCTTCCTCATTCCTACCCATTGCAATTAAATCAGTACAGTCTGAGTCTGTAAGTGTGCCAGACGCGGTGGAAAAAACAAAATGATATTGAAGGTACTATTAAAAAATATACGCTATATTATTTACATTACTGTGTAACTCGATAATCGTGTAGTTCCAAATCAAATTTGTCTAAAAAAAATAATGGAGCGAGCTATAATAATAATAATAATAATAATAATATTTAGCACCGCGTCTTACTACCCGTTCAGGTCGTACGCTTTCAGTACTAATTACGCTAATGGATTAGGAATTGGGAAGGTTGAATTAGAGGAAATAAACCCGCATTTGCGTGGAGGGAGAGTGGAAAAACCACTCCCAGTTCACCCAATCGAGATTCGAACCTCAATCTCCCCGTCCTCAGCAGGAGAGCTCAACACGACAAGCGCGTTAGCCAACTACGCCACCGAGGCGGGTGCGAGCTATTATAGTTAAGTACAGTTGTAGTCGCATTTAAATATTTTCTTTTAGATTGAAAATTGACACCTAAGCACGGGAATAAAGCCCGGGACCTTAAGTTCAGTAGGTCAATGATCTTACCACTGAGCTTTCCAGGAGTCGTCCCATGTCCAGTGTTATTATTCACTCATATTTTAAGGCAGTTTCTATGATGGACGTGAGGAAATCGTCAGCTTATTAGTGCTCGAAAGATCACAAACTTTCAGGATACGCAGACACCTTCAACTCGGTAGGGCTTTAGGGTAGGATTCCCTCGGCGCGTGTGCGACAGGACCGGTTTCCATAGTGTGGCCAGTTCCTTGGAGGCGACTGCGACTGGCGACCAGGGTGCGCGTCAAGCGACCACACTGCTCTGAGTACATTGTGGACACAGACGCACCACCGATCAAACGTGTGTTTTAGTAGAGTTGTATTTAGTTTTGTGTTTGATTGGGCTGGTATTGAAAATTGTTCAAGATTTCTACATAGAAGAGGAAGAAAATGTAATTGAAGAGGTGGCAAAGCCCCCCTCATCTGTTGACATAAGACTATCTTCGACAGTGTACCGGGATCAACAAGTAAGAAGTAATCGATTACTCTTGACTTAATGTCATAGTTCAGGCTAACATTTTCCAAAATAACACGGAACATAAAATAAAACACAAGTGAAGAACTGTGATAACTGAGGAATGATCTGTATGTACTAAACATAACATTACTCACGACTGGTGACCAACGAGACGCACCGAGGGAGTCCTACCTTTATGCTGCCAATAGTACAATGGTAACTGTACGAATGTACCTATCGTGTTGGATTAAATAGCTAGTTAGCTGTTAGTTACGATTGTAGTCACATATGAATATCGTATCCTTAAAAATAAAAGGCTGGCTCTCATCACCCCTACCCCTACCACAACCACCAGACGAGCTCGCATCAGTGGTCACGCAGACTAAGACGGCACTTCTACAATAGATTGGATTGCCGGTGACGGGGAGGTCAGAGTTAGAGCCGGATGTACTGAGGGCGTTTTTTTTCTTAAAAGGTTTCTAATTTTCTCCACGCAGATTCACACACATTTACTCAAATTCTACCCTCCTCATCCATACCCTAATAGTGTGATTAAATACTAATGACTCGGACGAGGTCTCTAATGCAGACAGAAATCACCACGGGGCAGGCACACGGCAGGGTACTCAATCTACTTGCTGGGTTGGATGTCAGTTCGGATTATTAATGCCCCTCCCTCCTCACCCTTCCCCTTTGACGTCAACCTTCGCTCGAGCTGGCGAGCTGCCCTTTTGTTATCGAAGACATCTGAATAGATCCCGAAATATCAGAGAAAGGTCGCCAGCGACCATTTCTTCATCGAGAAGAATTAAGAAGGTAAACTATATCCTGATTTTGGTTGGAAGAACCGTTTAAAAAAGTCAAACATATTTATTTGCGGACAACATTGATAACATTTTAATATATTGCGTTATTTTATAGGTATTGATAATATATATCAAAAGTGGTAGCTGAAGGTGACAAGATTTGATACATATAAATTCTTGTAATAGTCTTTTAATAGTACCTTCGACGCCATTTATATATATATAGCACCGTCTTACTATCCATTCAGATTATGCGCTTATGTACTAATTACGCTAATAGTTTTAAGGATGAGGAAGGTAGATAAAGTGTAAGGCATACCCGACCGGGATTCGAACTTTGATCTCCCCATAATCGGCAGTCTAGTATAATGAGAGAGGGATGCCATATGCCATGCGACCACCAAAATGGGTCGAGATATTAAAATTGTTTTAGTAACTTTAGTAACAACCATACACTGTTCTTACAACCAATATCTGCCTATAGATCCGCCTTTTTCAATCAGAATATCTTCAGCTTGATTAATATGCTATGCAAAATTATCAATTCAACTAGTCCAAGAAATCCTAGAATCCTAAAAGTAGATTCTTGGGTCGCAGCCAACTGGGATATTTTTGAAAAATGAAATTCCATATCTTCAATGCACTTATTTTGCAATTCAAATGTAAGGGAAAAAATGTATTTTATATATGATGTCCCCACCAAATAAACTTGGTATGCATTTTTTCGATCGGTTGAGTTGATAGGTTTTTGTTTTATTTACATTTTGGCCAGTATGTTTTAGTATAAATCAAACCGCCATACAAATAAATACCGTGGTAGTCTTGGAAAAAAAAAGTGATTGTGTCTGAGTTGACAAAAATATAGCAGTGGCAAGACGTGCTACAACCAGTGTTACCATTAGTAACAGTGAACATGTGAGAACATATGTATTTCTTAAACAGGAGGCTGTCAATTCGCCTTGTGAAAATGTACGTTGGACTCGCTCTCACTAACCTCCAAATGAAATGCAAAAGGTAAGGAGTTTCTAAGAACGCGACTGGACACATGCAACTCGTTGGGAAATCTAAATTGCGCATGCGCAACACGTGGAAACACCTACCGAGACGTGCGGGATTAAGGCAGTATTTCATCCATCTAGTTTTTAGTTGCATCGCCCAGGTGTGTGTGTGTTTAATTTATGAATGAGCGCACCACAAGCGCCATGACACATTTTTCTTAATTTCTGGACATCACTTGAAAAATGTGGGTTTCTGGTAGCACTTTCAAAAAGGGTCACGCCTCACCACTGGGATGTAGTAGCCAAATTCAAGAGACACTACGAGAGGCGGATAGTGATCGCAAGCGAAGGCTTGGTACATCCTGGGTTTATCTTATCTCTGTCACACATTGCATTACTGTTCTGTGACGCAAATGCGTTTTATTGGTATAATTCTACGCTGCGGCCTTGGAGGAGGTTAATGATTCTAACATTCACCCCTCTCTCACAAGGTCACCGGCTGATGATGTTGGGTCGATTTTAATTGATAAGTCATGATATGAAGTCATTAAGGCACCGTTTTAGCGCTAGTACGCCTCTTTAAATATATAGCAATTTGTTATGTAAAATAAAATAATACATAATTTCTACACATAAATGTTTGGAATGCGTTTAACTTACTTATATTCAGAATATTGTATAATTTAAAAAAAATCTAGTCCTGTAGAGTGGTTCATTTAAAAGTTAAAGCATTTTCCAATAAAATAGGGTATCGCTGTACTATATTATTTTCAATACTGGTATGATATAGTTCAGCGTCAGTACAGTATATTAACAGTAACAGTATAGTATTAAAATGATTAGAGTTATCAGTTTATTTTTTATTTGCAGTTTTAACTTAACTTGTTGCGTAACAACTGTACTGTGATAGGTTTTGCAGATCATATGACTCGGCGTAGGGATACATAATTTGGTCTGGTAACTTTTCAAAGCCATCAGCTGTGAGCTGTCAATCAGCACCAAAGAAGCCATGAGGCTACTGTAGTCAGCCTCTTATAAATGAAGTGTGTAAACAGGCAAATGTGTATATAACAGATACTATAATATTTGCATTTATATATCTGTTAAATATATACACTTGCTTGTTTGCACTCTTAAAAGAAGATTATGCACTCCTGATATAGATGAATGGTCACGGTTGCCATTATTTCTTGCATTTGTCAGGTTTTTCAGAAGGAATTCCCATTATCCAGACTTAAGAGAGTAGTAAAGATGAATGAGATTTAATTTTTAGTAAAATTGAGAAGTGTGAAGTCGTGATTGTTGATTAGAACAGGATGATTTAATCTTGTTGAGGAAATGCATGCAGTTGCCACGTCACCCAATGTTTCCAGCATTACAAAGAGCCGGGATTGATATGACATTTTTTCGAAAAAGTGTGCTCAATTCTTCATTTCACTTTATCTTCTATGCAAAGGGAATTTAATGTCCCAAATTTTCAAATATTCTAGTAGTTTTAAAAAAAAGTTTGTTTTTGAAACGTTCTATAGTTTCCAGTTTTTTTTACGGGCACAAACAATTCTTTGTTTTACAGGTGCGTGGTAACTTTGTCAGTTAAATAACAAGGTTAGTTTATCATAACTAATCTATATTAATAAAACGAAGAGTTTGTGTGGCATGAGCAGTTCGCGATACCCACCGCACGCAGAGGTCTGAAATTAAAAAGGTTAGTTATCCCTGTGCAAGAACATGTGCACCTTGAAGCCAGAATTTTAAAATTTTGATATTTTTACTTTACAACTATTACTGTTTCCAGCCTGTGGTCTTGGTCAGTTTTTTTTATTCAAGCCATATATTTTCCGCTGCCGTTTTGCCAGGTTTGTCTTAGCTTCAGATGCCTTGTAATCTAACTTAAGACTAAGCCAGGCACAACATCCAGTCCCCACCCATCAATTTATCAATGTGAAAGGGTAAACCCACATTTCACCAATACATTTTTCAGCCATGCCTGACATCGAAACAGGGACCCTTAGTTCAGCAGACAGACACGCTACCGACTCACCTAAGGTATCGGATACTTTTTTTTAAATTGATTAAAAACCTGGTCTGAAGAAATAAAATTAATATAATAAAGTTGTTTTTTCTGTTTATTAAAAACAAAGGGAAGCGTTACCAAGGATAATCACGCAATACAATGTGTGGTTACCCCTGGCAACACGAGGTATTCATTCTAGTGATTATAACGCTGCATTAAACAAAACTTAAATGATATTATTTCTAAGTAATTCACAGTAAAATTAGCGGAACACATGATTATAAAAATAGATAAATGAATTATTTATATTATGTAAATCCAGTATATCACAAATAATAACAAAACCACTAAATAGCCACTAAATTTTCTAAAGAAGGTCAATGATCGATTTATTTATTCCGGCCAGGTGCAATGAACATTGTTTTCTACATTATAATTTCAAATTGTTTATGTTAATCTCTTTAGATAAAATAATGATGCATTTCCTTACAAATCCTCCTTCCTCCTTCTGTGTTCTTAAATTAACGTAGTTTGTGGTTGGCCTGGACAAGTAAAAGACGCGTAGCACACGCACACACGCACGCACGCGCACACACACACACACACACACACACACACACACAACACACACACACACACACACACACTGTAATAGTATTCCATACAACGTTCATTGCCAAGAATATTCACAAAAATGTTCGGTGGGTTCTCTGGCGTAGCAGCTTCCATACATGAAATGGCACGCGAGAATATTTTCTTGGCAAACGCTATTTGCTAAACAATTATATATATATTTGCTCAACCCAAATAATTTAATCTACTAATGTATTACGTGCAATGTTTATTTTACAATAATTATAATATAAAATATATTGATAGTATTGATTTTCAACAACCCCAATAACCCAATTGTTTTTTAAAATACCTATGGGCACGCGAAATAATTTCTCCAAAAATTATAAACATAATTGGACATGTGTTCTCATAAAAGTTCGCCAGCCTTGTCCTGGACATTCCAAATAATGTTCTTCTATTGCCCTTGAAAAGTGGTGAAAGGACGATTTTTTGCCGGGAAGAGGATGGCAAGCTTTAGGCTAGTGCTGTGGTTCCCAACCTTTTTAATCTGACTAACCCCCTGCTAAATAATAAAATTCCCACGCGCCCCCGGAGGCGGATCCAGATCATTTTCATATGGGGTTCATAATTATAAATAACATAGTTACTTACTTACAATGCTCGATTTCTGTTTAAAACCATTTAATAATTTCTCATTCATATTTGATCTTATGCATCTTTTAAACCGTGGTCATCCTCTGCGATTTTTTTTAAATCAGATAGTGTCTACAAACTATTTGGAGTAGCCCTTCAACATTTTTTTAAATGATTCACTCTAGAAGCTATGAATAGTTTTAGCCTTGATTAAAAAAATAGATTCTTTAATAAAACATTTAAAGTGTTCCGCACTTAGAAATTTTTGAAATTTGGCGCCCCTCGAAGCTATTTAGAATGATCTACACATTAATTTTTTACATTAATTAAATACCTATAGAAGATAATCTTTGAAGTAGTCTTCCACCGACCAAATTTTGGAAATTGGATTATTTCAGAAACTAGGCTATTTGGGGTGATCCTCACCCAAAAAATTTTCCAAATGACATTCATCTAGAAATTATTTGGAGTTGTCCTCCCATAGACATTTTTGAAATTTGGATGATCTTGGAAACTATTTAAAGCTTTCCTACCCTGACTTTTTCTGCCAATTAGATGCTTCTAGTTTAATAGGTATTTAAACTGGTCTTCTCCGACAAATTATTGACAAGAGAATGCATCTAGAAGTAATTTGGAGTTTGATTTAAGGCCATCTTTCAACTTCATATTCGGTAATATCAGAGGATTTGAAATATATATGGGGGGAGGGGAGGGGTTATCCCATGGAGGGTTAAGTTATTTTCAGGGGGCAGAGTTCTTCACAGTTCTGCCACTCCTGCTGTCCACACATACACTATATTCGGTATTCGTGGATGAACTTCTCTCAAGCGATTATTAGTCTTCTTTGATGTGTGATAGTCTACCATCTCTATGCGGAAATATGTTCGCTACTCGCTATACACGACAAGTATTCGAAGAATGAAAACGAATATTTTTCCAAACTTGCGTGAGTCATATCGAAAATTGAGTAAACGTGAACAAATAACGCATGTGTGGACCCGGCTTAAGAGGTGTTTGTGCATAAATAAAGACAAAAAATTGTATAATTTATCTGTGTTGTATTTTCTTTCTAAAATTTGAACTTTCATTTTGTTTTCTGTATTAATTTTCTAACTTATAAAGGGAGTCAAATGACCCTTTGACGCCCCCTCCCCTGAATCAGCACCTGCGAGGGCCCCAGCCATATTATTAGGATTTTTTTTAAATGTTTAATGCCTTTTAGAAACGTCTTGATTTTATACAAAAATAAATATAATACTTGCAGGATGATTTTAAAAAAATGACTGAAAATTAGTGTAATGGTTGGCAGTTTTGTTTTCATCAGTTTTTGAAAACTGGGTTTGACAGAAAACACCGCCAAATGCTTTCCACTGCAAGAAGACAACGTTGTTTGTTTTTTTATTAGAGTCAGAGTTGAAGATTCAGTGGCGTTGCACATGGCTGCAGAGGGCAGTTTTTCTCAAAACGAGCTCCGCCAGTTATCTCAGGCTATGTATGGCCGTTTTATAAATGTTATTTATTAGTTTTTCACACCATAAATAAGCATCAGTAATTAGGATTGCAATTTTTTTTTCAAATATAGATAAAATACCAAAACTGAAGTCATAAAATGTGAGATTTTCCGTTTGTTTAAGATTGATGGAAAAATAAATCTTCTGTCACTTCACAACTCTTGTCTACGGAGTAGGAAGACATACATGAATCGTTGAAGTTAATTAATAATTCATTTAACGTTTTAATCCATCCAAAGACCTACCCATTATTTTAAACTTTCAGTTAAATGTCTCACATATACAGTATTTTTACAAGATTTTATAAAAGTTCCTGTGTTTTCCCGGTTCTTCGAGTGCGTGGTAACCGTCATATGTATAGAATATTGTATGCGTGACACATATAACATGTTTTTTTTAAATAGGTTTTGTTTAGCTGAATTCACTTATTGAAATAATTTTCAAAAATTAAAACAAAAGTATATCATACTAAATGTTCAACTTAAAACATAATTGGAATACTTAATATAAGCCCAAATTGTGACCTTTAGTAATGAACCTCTTTAAAGTCTCGCCACCCAGCCAGGGCCTTACTGTGTCCACAGACAATGACTACACGACTGAGCGCTTCATGAATAATAATTAGAAGCAAACTTCACATCGCTAAGCTGTCACGTTACAAGCTAGAAGAGAGAAACCTCTCCTCTCGACACTCGTTAGAAACGAATGTGAGAAATAACTATTGGCAGAGGGGCGTTGCGTGAAATAAAAATCAATGATGTGAGGGCAGAACTTACGAATCTTTTTTTAAGAGCGTGTGTATATGAATATTATGTGCTGAAAAATTGAGTATTAGAACATTTCATAATCATAATTAGTTGCTATGTTTTACCACCAAGACTTACCACCCGTTGGGGTGTAATTAAGCTAGTGTGTCAGAGATGGAGAAGGTTGAATTTATAGGAAGTGTACTCGTATTTGCGTGGCGGGAAAATATAAAACTATTTAGGGAAAACCACCCTCAGTACAACCGATCGGGATTCGAGCCCCGATCTACCTGTCATCAGCAGTCAAGTATATTGCTAAAGTGACGCCTTAGCCCAGAGGTCTGCAACCTTTTTGGGCGCCAATCAACTTATAAACTTAGCAAAGGTGCCGCCATCATCCATCGTTCATACACTCTACCCTTTTATATATATATATATATATATATTCATTAAAATGAATCTTTCTTCAAATTCTTATGTCCCCACCTTTATAGAAAAAAATGAAGAGTACATCAAATATACGGTTTCATGTTCTTCTAACATTACCAATTTGAACCAAAAATGTTAATTTGGTTACACTGAGATATTATTTGAAAGTACTCGATATGTTTACGAGTTTAAAAGACTCAAACATCAACTTTTAATGGTGATGTAGTTTTCTTACATGATTGACTGAAAATTAGCGGGCGGTTGAGCAGTAGACGACCCCTGTTTAAACCACTCGATCATTACTAGTTATAACTCGTATAGTATAAATATTGTATACTATAGTTTAAAAAATACAAAGGCTAAAAACAGACTAGAGCTCTTTTTTTTACGGGCAAGGGTCTTACTTTCCATTCGAGCTAGCAGCAGCAAAATATTAAAACATTATAAGGATACCTATTTAGGCAAATCTTCTGAATTGCCATAACTTAATTATTATCCACTCGTACTTGAAATTGGAAGTAATTATGATCATATAGGTATTATCCCTGCACATTCACAATAATTATAGCAAGTTTAGAAAGAGGATGATGAAGGAGCGGGTAGGGGGGTAGTTCACCAGCGCTACGAGAGGGAATATATACAGCCTTCCCGTTTTACTGAGAAACACTGTGGATTCATTGTTTTCGAGTTCTGTTTGAAGTGACATTCAAGTATACATAAAGTTTAGTTTTCAAAAGTGAAAGAATGACAAATAATTTACATGAATGATCAAATGAAACGTTTAGGTTTCTAGTGTAAAACACGGTTGGAAGAACCTTAAGAATATGTTTTGGGATCAACATCGATAGTATGTTACGAAAAATATTATTTTAAGTATATCAGTATTGATACTATGTATTAAAAATAACAGCTGCAGATCACATGACTTTATTTAAACATATAGATCAAGTACCGTAAAAAGAGGTTAATTTTCCCTTGTGGGATATCTTTGCGCCAAAATATTAAAATATAAAGCATGGATGTTAATCTTTAGTTTTTTGTAGAGACCATGGGTGATCCGTGCAAGTTTTAGATATGCATTACCCATGCTTTCTACAAGAAACTAGAGATTAACATCCATACATACACTATTTTAATATTTTGGTGCAAAGATACCCAATAGGTGCAAAGTAACTTCGTTCTACGGAAACTTTTTTAGATGTCAAAAAATTTACCTCTTATCAAATCGGACTATAGGTATGCTGTCGTAGTTGAGATTATTTAAACATAGGGTTAGAAATTATCCGTTCACTCCCTCAAATTAAAATTTGAAGATATATTTAAATTCTACCCGCGATACTCTCACTTCTTTTGTTTTTACTGATTTTTGTAGGAAGAACAGTAGAAGTTAGTTACTAAAGTTACTAAAACAATTTTAACACATCCATACATCAAGTAATGCTATTTGCAGCTGTCACTTTTGATAGATGTTATCAATACCCATAAAATAACCGACGATTTCCACATATCTATCACAGACTCTGCCTTAAGATGAGTGTATAATGGCCCTGGGCGTGGTACCATTCTTGAATCGCTCAGTGGGTGGAGCATTGGCGTACTAAGCCAAAGGTTCCGGGTTCGATTTCCATGCCCAGGTGTCTTTTTTCAATTTAAAGAATACAAATAATATAGTTGAAAGGTTATCAATGTTAACCGCAAATAAACATGTTTGAATTTTATAAACTGTTCTTACAATCAAAATCAGAGTATAGTTATTTATCTAGCGTCTAGATTAAATTACTCGCCCGTTAGAATAATATTAATCCCGGGTTTCTCAGGGAAAGAGACACGAACTTTACTATTCTAACTTTATTATTTGCCTTTTTATATCTTGTAGATGAATGGTTCTCCTTTATTAAATACTCGGCTTGGTTCCGAAATTGTTAGAAATGAAACCAGGCAGACAAGTAGGCCACAAATAATCACTTGGATGGGCGTACACACATTAGTCTAAGCACCTCACGACGACGGCCGCCCTGGTAAATAAAAGTGGACGGAAATCATTTAATCGATATGTTGTCGGTTTAGCATGAGGCGCCCACGTGAAAGAGGATGGCATCTGCTCTAGCTTTGGGTCATTCGTTTCTCTAGTAGGAAACACTTTTAAACCTTAATTATGGAAAGTCTCATCGCACTCTTGGACGCTTTTAAAAAATAAATAGTGCGGTGCACCACACAGACTTTGTCTTATATCTTAAAACATAGATCTTTAATAAAAACTCGTAAGTGTTGTGAAACGAAATTATATAGGCCACATTGTTGCAGAAACACTCCATCAAAGACCATACATGAAATAATATATACTGTTACAGAAACATTGAGAAAAATAGGAACATATCTGTCCACCAAAGAGCATAGCAACAATTTAAATTTCAAGATTCTCCATAACAAATGTATAATTGCGTATAGCTCAGAAACTATTGGTTTTATAAAAATATATTTTAAACAATACCTTTTTATACTTTTAATGATGATAAACTTTACAATGGTAGGTTATTTCGTATATGAAAAAGTTGCGGGAAAATGATGAAAAGTGAAACATTTCCGCTTAGATAAAGTACCCTTAAAGTCATTTTCTTGGGAAAACGAGAATAGCTATTTTGTTTGTAATGTTAAACAATGCTTAGATACAAGATTTCATTAGAATACTTAGAGAGGATTTCGAAAAACTTATTTGATTTTTTTTGCCCGTCTGTAAACTACCCTTAATTTTAGGGTTTGATATTTAATTAGAAAAACTCCTCGTGTGTACCTTATGGAATCCATAGATTCCAAGATTTATCCCGGTCGGTAAAATGGTTTCGGTTCTAGACAGAGATACAGACATACAACATCGCGAAAACAACGCTTTCGGTTTCAGGGGGTCATGAAACGTCTACATTGATCAAAATATCGAGCTCAATATTTTTTATTTATTTAAAGATCATAATACTTCAAGGGGTTTAGAGAAAGTAAGCCGTGTAAAAGTTGATGTGATAGCACAAATAATCCTTAATAGTTTCAGGATTAACAAACTGCAGTTTATAATAGCTTAGTCGATACACATCTGAGAACTTTGCCAATGAAATGAAACAAATTATCAGACATATGGCGGTGGATCAGGTAACAGCTAATACTTTAGCAGGCGCGGATTCAGGAAGAGGGGAGGGGGTGTCAAAAGGTCAGTGAAAGTTGGAAAATTAATACAAAAAAAAAATGAAAGTTCAAATTTTAGAAATAAAATACAACAGAGATAAATTATACTATTTTTTGTCTTTCCACGCACTGACACTTCTTAAGCCGGCTCCATACGTGCGTTATTCAATTTTCGATAAGACTCAAGCAAGTGAGGAAAAAATATTCGTTTTCATGTAAGAATACTTGTGTATAGCGAGTAGCGAACATTGTTCTACAGAGAGACGGTAGACTACCACATATCGAAGAAGACAAATATCGCCTGATAGTTCATCCACGAATACCGAATAAAGCGTATGTGGGACAGCAAGAGCAGCGGAACTATGGAGGACTCTGCCTCCCTGGAAATAACTTGCCCCTCCCTGGAATAAATCTCCCCTCACCCTTGGATATAATTCAAACCCTCTGATATTACAGAATATTAAGTTGAAAGATGGCCTTAAATCAAACTCCAAATGTCTTCTAGATGCATTCTCTTGTTTTGAATGATTAAATTTTATGAAACCGAATCCATAATCTGGCTGAAATGTTGCGCCCGATAGACAGTTGGACTACCACACTAAAGGAAGTCTCATTAACAACACATCGTGATTATTCAATTTTATAATATATTTAAAATAGGCTGAAAAGGCCAATTTGAAGGAGGGGAAATATGCAAAAAGCAGTAATGTTAGTTTTTTTTCTTTGACTCGCCTTTTATTGTACGATTATAAAGCTGTGATGAAACTTGCGTGTAGGTTTGCAAAACTAAGGCGTGCCTCTACAACGATAAGATAACAAACACTTGTGAACTGCACGCTCTGAATCTAGATATGTAAATTACGGCGACAAACTCAAAACTATAAGACAGGTTTACTAGGTATCGATACAAGAGCAAGGTGGTTTAATTTGGCGCGTTACTAAGCGGAGGAATCCCGGTTCAATCCAGTCACGAACCCAGACATTTATGTGAGAGAGGTTTTATTTTAATCTACCAAGGTGTTAAGTTCCAATTGGGAACTTTAGCACTTTTGGTGTGGATAATAATAGTATGCCTATAACGTTTGAATATCAAGTCATAAGCTTGCCCTTTAAGTTCGGCCTATACACTTGAGTTGTCTAGAGTGATCTATTTTATTTTTGTAGTTCAGATGCATTAAACTTTAAGTAAAATTGTTAACAGTTTTGTAGAGGAAGAGTAACCCAGTTCTCCTCCCCCCCCCCACCCCCTATCTCAACCACGCCTTGGAACAATCTTAATTTGTGGGATACCAACATTTTAAGGATAAGGCTGGATATTAAAGTGTTGCTTACCAGGGTTAAGGAAATTAGTGAAGCTGAACTTTAATATATATCAAACAAAATTGTGTTTTGATTTAAAATAATGTTGTTTTTTGTGTAATTTTTACTTTCTATAGACACCTCGGAGAGTATTGTGAACGTAAAAAAAATCAAACTTAAGAGATTTTGATAAATGTTTGTTTCATGATCCCCTGAAACCAAAAAAGTTGTTTTCGCAATGTCATCTGTATGTCCGTCTTCTTTTGGAATTATTTACCTAACCCTAATTTAAGAGTAGTTTACTGAAGGGCAAAAAGAGAAAAAATTAATTTTCTCAAAATTAGCTTTAAGGATTATGATAATTCTTATCTACACACTGTTTGTCATTATAAACCAAATTATAACTCTAATTTTCTTATGAAAATGACTGAGGGTAATTTACGGAGGGGATTTTTCAATTTTCATCATTTCTCCGAAACTATTTGATATCCGGAATAACTTATCATTGTAAAGTTGTAGTATTATTAACGATTAAAATCTTTTATTTGAAATACATTTTTATAATACCAATAATTTCTGAGCTACAAGCAAATATAATTATATACTTTTTAATTCAGGTCTTTGAAAATGAATTTGATTCTTATGTTCTTTGGTGGACAAAGATAGGCCTATTTCTCTTTTCTCAATTTTTCTGTAACATTGCTCCTAGTTCATAATGCCATAAAGCAAGCAACAATATATATTATTTCACTTATCTTTGATGTAGTGTTTCGACAACAATGTATATATCTATTATTTCTTTTCACAAATCTTACGAGTTTTTAGTAAACATCTATTTTAAGATCAAAGCGGGAGAAAGTCTGTGCGCTGCATCATAACATTTATTTTTTATTTACTTTAAAAAAGATTTTAACTGATGAAATTGGATGTGTACAATTTTTCAAAGCTATTAACTGGAAGTATTTTGATTTGTTTATATTTGACTTGGGATGACCTGGCGGTTTAGCGGTGAGGTGTTGTCAGACTTCTGTGCTGGGGCTTCGGGGTTCAATCCTCGGTCTCAGCACAAATTTATCTGATTACCAAACCCTTCCTTCACTTCTGACAAGATGTGCATTAATCACAACTTGTGAATGTGGGTAATGCCAGGCCTCCACCGTGGTTCGAATTCCACGTTAAACTGTAGGTCCTCCATTCCATCTCACTATCACCCTACCATTACACGTTAAGAGGTAGGGTTACAAAATATATTTTCTTAAGTCTTCTGAACAAAATCAATACTTCGGTTTTTTATCAATATATCTATAACGCGCTTCACTATCCATCAGAGCTATTACATGTTTTTATCGCCTCTTTTTACTACCTGTTCAAATTATCCGAATATGTGTTAACTACTCCAATAGTGTAGGGGACGAGAAAGGAAGTATTTTAGAGGTGATCTACCAGCATTCGCGTGGAAGGAGATTAGTAAACCATCCAGGGAAAACCACCCTCAGTAAATTTGACCGAGATTTTAATCCCAATCTCTCCGTTATCAGCAGGCCAATCCAACACAAGGGTGACGCCTTGGACCTATCGGTTACTGAAGCGGGTTGCATTTAATTACACGAATGGGTTTAAGGATGAAGACGGTAGAATTTTGAGTAACTGTGGGAGAAATAGTGGGAAGCCAAAACATTTAGGAAAACCCACCTTTGATAAACCCTTCCTAGATTCGAACTTGTCCCGACCTACTCCTCTTTAGCAAACGACTCTAGACGAGCTTAGCGTATAGTCTGCATGCCAAGATATGCGTGTGGATGGATTAGTTATACATGTGTTTATCAGTAGACTTTTTTAAGATACAAAAGACTCATGGGAAGTGTTTCAAATTTGTCAGAACTCTTCTTAACAAAGCGATGACGAAGCACCAATCACACAAACACGAACTTCAGTTTGCAAGTAAAACAAACTAAATCAGTATAATGACTTGTCATTTTACCGTGTAAAGCTAATTTAGCAGACACAGTGAGCTGGTTTTATTAATTCCCTTAACCGACAAAAAAGCTTTCATCAAGATTTTATCAGGGGGAAGAATTTTTATTCTTGTTGAAATCACCAACCAAGATTGTATTCACTAGTTCTGTTTTTGCTCGCCACGTTTTACTACCCGTCCACATATCCACTTAGTTAGGAATTAAGGTCAAATTTGGAGGCGCTGTACCCGCATTTGCGTGGAGGGAGAGTAGAAAGTCATTTTGGTAAAACCATTCTCAGTATATTGCTGGCTTTGAGACCAAACATTCCCGTCACCTGCAATCAAGACTAAACGAGGCTAATACCTAAGAACCCGTTACCACCCTTGCGGGTAGATTATTTTATTGCACCGCATCTTACTACCTGTTCAAGCTATACCCCACTTTTTATTGATGAATGGAAGAAGAGTAATCATATTTATATAGGAAAGAGATATTTTGTAAAATACATGTATTAATAATTAAAATTCTAACAACAGTGCTATAGAAGACACAATTTCTTTCTTGTCAGTGCAAGATTTCACATACATATGAGTAATATGACGGTTTTGGCACAGTTCATATTCTAATTATAGCCCGATTAAAAGAGAGAAGCGTTGACTGGCCTAGTGACTGTTTATTGGCGCATTATATCCTACATTTAGAGAGTTCCGTGTCACTCAGCCTCAATGATCTTGACTATGGTCGAGGTCCAGATTTAGTTGGTTTTTTAAGCAGCTGTTCAGGTTATACACATACGTACATTTAACTAATATTTTTCATTTATTTTGAAAATAAATAAATTTATGTTTTGCTATAAAAACTGCAAAAACACTTACCTTTCTCGTCTTCTCTACACGCCCACCTTAACATTACTTACTCACTTCCCCCTTAGGGAGTATTTACACCTAACTTCAGAATTATTTTTGGAAATTAGACATTTAAGAGTGATATAAAAATACAGATAAATTTGACTAATTGCATCGGCTCACATTGTTGGAAATGTGAACAAAATGTCAGTTTCATCCAGTCTGGTTCGTTGATGGCGGAGAGGTCGGAGTTCGAATCTCGGCCGGGTGTAATGAGGTGGTTTCTCCCAATAGGAGAGAGTGAGTGGCGGTAAATTTCCCATTACTTCTACTTTCCTCATTTTTACCCAATAAGTGCAAACACATGAATCTTCCGGACGCATAAAAGTGGTAAGGTTAGTACAAAATAAATTAAGCAAAATTTATTTGACCTAAAGGCACAATTGCCCGCCTCTCTGGTCTATTGGTCAGAGTTCCTGGCTGCAGATATGGAGGTCCCACGTTCGATCCCCGGAGCTTCCAGAATCTTTCTGTGAAGCAATGTGTCTGGAACAGGGTCAAAATCAGCCTCGAGATTTACGGCCGAAGGGTTCGTTGGGCTGACCACATGACACCCTCTATCCACAAATGTTGGCACTATACTCGCTAACAGACGGCGGCCTCTCGGTATAGCTCGATTGAGGGTTCACATCATGTAATTACAGGCACAATTCCACCGGCTCGTTTTATTATTCTCAAAGTTTAGTAATCGGGACGCTTAGAGGATTTAGATTGAGAATACAACATGGTCATATGTACGAGATCTAAATATCGAGCGAAAGTTGAAACGTAAGTGACTTAAAGCGTTTTGCTGGTAAGAAGGCTAAGTGAGAGATTCTTGCTTATTGGTCGACCTTGGTACTCAATCAAGACAACACGCGAGAACATTATTATTATTGTAACATTTGTTGTATACTAGCGAGAAAGGGACAAGGAATGAGATGAGACTCGAGAGAGCACGAAGTCAGTCAGCGTAAACTTGAGAACAGGAAGGTGACATCCGCATATATATATTTAAACCTCGTTGGTACAATTAGTTATTAGTTCAAAAATAGTCTACTGTCATATCACCCTATGAAGCAAATTCGAGAAAATAAATATAAAAATAAACTATCAAACACTGACAAAACCATATTTTATTTACAGTTGTAAGAATATACCCCAATTATTAAGAGTGGCAGTTGTTGAACAACAACGGGTTAGCATTTGACCATACGAAATTAAATTTAGTAACTTTTTAAGCTATCATATAAAATAATAAGTGTAGCGGCATTCGCGTAGAGGGCGTGTGTGAACTTAGCAAGACCCACGGATTGGAACTTCTTGTCGCGTAGAACCAAGACAATACAAGACTGACGCCTTTGTCACCGCGCCCATCAATGCGGTTTCCTTCCAATGTTTGACAAATTATTTACCTACCTGCTCAGGCTAATACACGGATTCCCTTTATTAAAGTAGGCCTACTGATCAATTCTTACAAGTGCTGTACAATAATTTGTGTTGCCTTTTTAATTCCAAATCTTTACTTAAAAATAATAGTTGTGTAGGGCTTTGGACCAGTTAATTTAATTTTTCATTTTTGTAAATAATAGCTTGTTATCTGCTTGCGGATTTATTAAACGGACTGTCGAAATTCTAGTTAGCTTTAGGCACCCTTGAATGTTGAAGTTAGCCTAAAAAAATTCAATATTCATCATAAATTAACTATGAACTTTGGGAATGGCAAGTATTTTTAGAAATTTGAATAAAAGAGTTTTTTTTTTTTTCAAAATAATTTAGAAGCTTTGTCTGGCCACAGAAACAAAGTAATCATCTATGTCCAAAGAGAGTGCACTCTACTATTGTGCAATATTCAGAGCAAATTTTGTATGAATATGAAGAAACCTAGTAATATCACCAAATTAGAACTAAATTTAGCCGAATTAAAACAAGCTAGAGGAATAAAATTATATTTAACTAGGTCCTAAGGCCTTAGTCTGTAAGTAATTTTTTTAAATTTAAATCTACACTTTTGGTACGATTAATATGGGCAGCAGAAACAAATTAGTTTAAACATTTGCTAACGATACCAAAAACAAGCAACTAAGTTAACCACGCACGCTACCTTAGAGTAAACAGATAAATCTTGTACTGTACAAGCGGTGGCATTAACGTCGACCTCAGATCGCCGCTGGCTGTTGCAAGAGAGCTCTAAGTAGCCAACAAATGCACACGTCATCACAATATTGTATTCAGAGAAGGTTTTTTTTAAAGCTAATTTAAGCTCAATTTTGAAAAATCCAGCAGTTTTGCGCTTCGAATTCTGTACACGAAAATATCCAAACCCTAATAAAAATAAAATAAATATTGTGAGTGTTAGCAAATAATATAAAAACTATTTGGAGTGTTATCAAATCATATAAAAAATAACTATTTAGAGGGATATCAACTAAAGTAAAAACTAATTTGATATTTTCCCTTATAATATAAGATATAGGTGACCTGGTGGTCTAGGGGTAAGGTATCAAGACTTCTGTGCTGGCGGCCGGGGTTCAATCCTCAGTCCCGGCACAGATTCATCTGATTTCCAAACCCTTACTTCACCTCTGACAATACATCTCGTCAATGTGAGGAATGCCAGGTCTCCATCGTGGTTCGGATTCCACGTTAAACTGTAGGTCCTCCATTTTATCTCACAATCACCCTACCATTACACATTAACGTAAGTGCGTATAAACCGAACGGGTAGTAAGACGCGGTGCTAATAATAATAATATAAGATATAAGACTTTGACATTTATTTCTTAAATATATTGGTTCAAGTTAATATTAACACATTTGATGAAATGACAATATAAATGAAAATCATGTATGTTAATTTGAAAGCCCAGAATATTTGTAATTAAGAAGTCTTGTACAAATTGATATGAGTGTTTTAAAAAAGAAGCAAAATGTAGACATAGTTATGCAATTGAAATAATACAACGGTGTGTTGGTATACAGATTATGACCATTGAAAACTTGAACAAAAATGCTATAATCCAATTGAAGAACAATTTATTTTGATTGCATTGTTGATTTGAATCACATTAAATTGCTCTTTAACTGGATTATAGCATTTTTGTTCAAGTAGTGATGGTAGTTAATGGTGAAAAAAGAGAAAGATTCAATTGGATAACATAAGGATAAAAAATTAAACGACAAAGTTTTAAAAACAGTAATTTATTCTCTTGATCAGGTTCACATTCATTTAAAATAATGAAAGAACACATTGATGGCAGACAAAATAAGTTTTAAATTATTTTATTTTTCTAATATTTAACACAATTTAAAACGTTTAACCAAACAATACTATATGGATTATCAGTGTTTCCCAAATTTTCGCTAGTCGCGTAGATTTGTTAAGCCCATGCATGGCCTAGCAATTTACTCCTGCTGACACTTCATTCAAAATAAATGGTAGAACACAATCACACAAACTCTCATAATGTATATAATAATTTCGAGGAAAATTTTCAAAATAGGTCTTTATTAAAATACCTTAAAATAAGTTTCTCATAAAAACATACACACCATCATGTTAAACACAATAACCTCCTTATATATAAATTTTAAACCAAATTGTTCAAATATATTTAACAAATCTCAAAATGTTCAAAAATAAATTAATTTGTAAAAATAAAAATGTATTCTTATTTATCGTGTAAAGCTATTCACAGATTCCCATTTTGAATTCACTCTTCATAGTCAATTTCTAAAACGTTCAAATTTTCTATAATTTGTTGTAAGTAAACCACCCTTAAATTAATTTATTTAAGATGAATATTACCATTGATATGTAAAATAGTCTCCCAATTCCCAATACCAAATTTGAACCAAATCAATTAAGCCATTCTCAAAATAATTCGAATTTTCAAAAGTCACTCCTCAGTAAATTACTCTTTATCGAATTTTTACCCAAAACAAAGTATACGGGATTATTTGTCGCATCAAAAACCTATTTGTAACAAGATATTATTAGATCCATTTGTAAAATACTTCAAGTCTTTGATAAATCAATCATCAGTAAACAATACATAAATGAGTTTTTACCCCAAAAACAAATATATTATAGTGTTATTAGTTATGTATAAAACTACCAAAATACCCATTTGGAACCAAGTCGTTAGATCCATTTGTACAAATTTTCAAGTTTTTGAAAGGACAGTATTCAGTAAACTACCCCTTAAACAAATTTTCACTCAATAACCAATTACATAATGTCATTTGTCATGTCAAACAAACCCTAAAAGTAAATTTTAAAACCAATTGTTACCAGCCAATTTAAAAAACGAACTAAAAAAAATGTTGTATAACCCTATAATATCTAAATGTCAAGTTTGAACAAAATCCATCCAGCCGTTTAGAATCCGTGGCTAGGGACAGACAGAGAGAGACAGACATACATATCGACAGACATGGAGACAGAGAGAATGGTAAAAATCCACTTTTTTTGTTTGTGTTAACATAAAAAGTAAAAATTTGTCATAATCTCGAAATAATTTTTTTGCACAATCACAATACTTTCTCGTGATATGAGGAAATAAAAACAAGAAATAGTTAAATGCTCTTTGTTAAAGTATAAACAGTTGTCCCATAAGTTGCTAAAGTTTTAGTCATTATCGGTATGTTAAATAAAGCCGTGACAAAGAAAAATTAAGGTTATAAAAAAAAAAGACATAAAACCCAAATAAAAGTTAGTTTGTAAATCATACTTACTAGCATCATAACATGTTTTATGATCATTAAAACTTAGTGGTAGGTTGCGTACCACAGTTTTGGAAACAATGCCACGATTATGTTATGCCATTATATCGGTACCAAAAATAAAATACTAATAGAGCCTACCTAGGCCTATATATCTGCTGGGTGTTTTTAAAAATATACATATCTGGAAATCTCAGTCGATAAAACAATGTTGGTGGGGAAAAAACATCAATATTAATAAACTGTTAAAAACTTTTAGACCAACCAGTAAATAGTCAAAAAGTGTACCGACATTTATCAGGAAAATTGGATAATTATAGAATGAAAGTCGCTTTATTCGTTGGAGGCTACGCTCCCAAACTTGCAACTGGATGTAAACTAATGTAATTAGAGAGCCTTTTTTTTATATATAGGTATTACCGTTTAGCCACAAGAGACCTCCAAAGAAAGGTCCTTACCAACTTTACAGTTGCTCCACCATTTTGAATTTTTTCGGGGGTTAAAAATTAAATTTTTAGAATTTTCCAGTCGGTTACAGGCTAGAGGCTATATGTTTGCCAAATGTTAAGTTTCTAGCTCATCTGGAAGTGTGTTAACATTAATGTCAGTGAGTGAGTTAGCCATTTGGCTTTATAATAGTATAATATATTAATATAATGCAAAAAACCCATTCCCGACATTGAATAATGAACTTTAGGGTCAAAGCTAGAGGCACTATAGTCATTTATCAAACTGTAACCTCAAATCGCCCGGGGAAGAAAAACACTGCTGCTCCAACTGAAGATAAATATTTTATTATTACTCGCTACGCTGGACACATGGGCTAAGTCGTCACTCTCGCAAGAGAATGGACTGCCGGGGTTAAAATCCAAGTCGGGTGTTTTTCACTAAATAGGTCTACACTCTCACTCTGCAATGAATGAGGGTCTACATAGACTTACCATACGTCCCGGTTTGACAATCCCACGCGCGCGCACACACATTCACATAAATAGGACTCACTGTTGACTACCTGCCGACAACACGGAGAAATGAGACAAAGTTATATGGTGGAGCGAGAGATAGTACACGTACTATATGTTAGACAGAGCGAGACGTAGGTGTAAGTTGGAGCTGGGGTGCTGGTGTGAATTAAACGGTTTTCCCCTCAGACTCTTGCCGTTGTTTAGATGACGTCTTTCTATTGGCCCTGTGTCGTGTTGCTAGACATCCAGGATTAAGGTTGCCGCAATATACTAAGTTCATACTCCCTTAGTATTTTCACTCCACCGACGTCGCCCGTCCACGATGCTAGACTGATATACTATTTTGTCAGACTACGGGGCCGGTCGTGTACTGCGAATCCGACGATGGCCGGAGTGGTTTTCGTTCATGGCACCGTGCAGCTGCAGAGAATTTTACTATCAAATTTAAAATTATAAGTCCGTTCTTAAAAAAATACATTCCAGTGAGAAATATGAATGGTTTAATAAAGCCAAGCGCTTTAGCATCTATGTATTAAATGAAAATTTCCATTTTTGAATATTTTGTACTTACATACTTGAAAACACTTATACAATAAACAGCATTCGAAAAAAAAGAGATTATTTTCACTACATAACTAGACTGTACCGGTTTAAAGTGTAAAAATATTATGTTGAGCCTAGGTATACATCCTCTTAATTCAAATTTCCTCGTACCTAACACATTAGTTTAATTAGTACGTTAGCGTATAACCCGAACGGGTAGTAAAGCATGGTACTAAATATGTGTGAATATATAATATTATTCTTAAACTCTTATGTTGGTACTGGTTCATTTATTGTATTTTTTAAACCAAGGGACCAGGAGGATCAAATTGAAATTTAGGTGAATGTGAAGGTCAGTCGGAATTCACCCCTGAGGATTGCCACTATTTTCTCATCAAAATGACAAGTGGGAATTCACTGAGGTTCATGTTTAAAACATGATGATTTAAGATTGACGAGAAAATATATCGTCTGTAGTTTCACAACCCTTGTTCAAGGGGTAAGAAGAAATGTTTGAATCAACGTGCTTAATTCTTCAGTTCTCTTTTTCATTCATACAAAGACCTACTATTTAAAACTTTCAATTAAATGTTCCAAATTAGCAGATATTCCAGTATTTTTACTAGATTTTACAAAATTCCCGTTTATTTCCAGACATAAAAAATTCCCCTTGTTTCAAAGGTATGTGACAACCCTCAACCCTGAACCCTTCACCTTTCTGAGTACTAATAACTCACCTAAGGTGTTTTTTTCACGTCAAACTCATCGCGTCAACGCGAGTCAAAGTAATGAATATGAGACGCATGTATTGTTGACTAGCTCTCTCTATCATCGACAGATAGTCTAGTATCAGATGCGCCCTGTCGACATACTGCAGAGGTGTGGACGATTAATATAGACGTATAACTTTGTATTCGTCGAGTACAAATGACGCAATGCAAAGTGACGGGGCCGGTTTGCGTCTGGAGGTAACATCTATGAGCCAGCGCACGTTGACTCGACACCCCACGACCCAGCACAACTACAGTAGCCCCATGGCTTCTTTGGTGTTGACTGACAGCTCACAGCTGACGGCTTTGAAAAGTTAATAGACCAAATCATTAATCCCTACGCCGGACCATATGATCTGCAAAGACATGTGTTTAGAAGCTGTCCCTTCTGACAATCAAAATTTAGGTATATACCTAAATGTTGACTTTTAGAAGTCAGCTGTGAGCTCTCAGTCAGCAACCAAAGAAGCCACGGGGCTACTGTAGAGATGTGAAAAAAGTATCGATACTTTACTCATATCGATATCTTCCTTTTGATACTAGTATTTTTTTCTCTAAACACTTTTCTAGATACTTTTACTGATATTAGTACTCACACTCTGGTATCGGATCGGTAGAAACAACCGTTTTTTTTATCTTCACTCATGTTTGGATTAAATGTTTAATATAGTTAAAGAAGGGTAAAAAAAATATTTAAAAATATATTACTAATCATATTTAGCTATTAATTAACTTTCCATCAGCTACATTTTCAGAGATATTTTGAAAGCTGGCATGGTAAAACCTTGTATAATATTCATCATTCAATCTATCTATCATCACATAACATAGAAGTGATAAACCTAAATATACTACGATATGGCCAAATCATTCTAATTCTCAGTGTTTAAATAAATATGAAAATACAATTATTATTACTATGCAAAAGTTGGAATATTACTTGATAAAGAAAATCCAGATTAAAATTTTAAAGCCGTACTTACGGTCATCGACACTTTTCTTTCGATACTAGTACAGTATCAATGTTTTTTCTCCGATATTTTAAATGAGTACAGTATCGATAATTTCCTTTCGATACCACATCCCTAAACACAGCCCGCGTACTAAATGTCAATTATTGTTAGTTTAATTTGCGGGTGAGGAGGACTGGATTATAATCGCGAACGGGTGTAAATAAAGTAACTTTTCCTTACTGGCTTACTACCTACTCTTCCTCCCTGCAAATATGAGTAATTCTTTCTCTAAAACTCTTACCTTCTTCATTCCTACCACAATAGTGTGATTAATATGTGTGCGTATAACTCGAGTAAAAGTATTTATTTGTGTTAGCTAGTTAATTGCTCTCTTTTATACCATTAAAATGAAAATGAGTTCCATTTAAAGTCATCAGCTTGATTACAATGTATTGTGTGTATTTAGGTATTATGGGCACTATTGCACTATTACAGTGACTCTAATAGAAGTTTCAGTCAGACTATAGACAACAGTGTATATGACAATAGCAACATCTGAACACCCGGTGACTCAAAACTGTATGTTGAATGTATATTATATCAATGGATTTAGGATGAAATTGTGTCGTATGCTACAATTTATTTATAATTATAACTTCCAAAATATGCAATTTCTGCATGCCAGCCAAATTTGATGGAATTCTTATTACTATTTTTAATAAAGACGTTTTAATACGAGCTTCATCTATCGGATTATGAGGGGAAGTTTTTAAATCAAGTACACCCGCATTAGCGTGGAGAGTAGACGGAAGGTGATCTGACGGTTTAGGGGTAAAGTTTCAGACTTCTGTGCTGGGGGTGTGGGGTTCAATGCTCGGTCCCGGCACAGATTTATCTGATTGCCAAACCATTCCTTCACCTCTGACAAGACGTGTATTAATCACAACTTGTGAATAGTGTGGAATGCCGGGCCTCCACCATGGTTCGGATCCCACGTTAGACTGTAGGTCCTCCATTTTATCTCACAATTATTATTATTATTATTATTATGCGTATAACCCGAACGGGTAGTAAGACGCGGTGCTAATAATAATATTAATATTATATTCTGAAAATTGAAAAATTACACCTGGACACAGGAATCGAACCCGGGACCTTCGGCTTAGTACGCCAATGCTCTTACCACTGAGCTATCCAGGATTCGTCCCGTGCCCATGGAGCATTGGCGTACTAGGCCGAAGGTCCCGGGTTCGATTCCCGTGTCCAGGTGTCATTTTTCAATTTTCAGAATATGATATCTATAAGGTACTATCCACACTAAAATGCATTAACAATAGTTTCGGCTATTTGTTTCATTAATAATAATATTATTAGCATCGCGTCTTACTACCCGTTCGGGTTATACGCACTTACGGTAATGTGTAATGGTAGGGGGATTGTGCGATGAAATGGAGGACCTACAGTTTAACGTGGAATCCGAACCACGGTGGAGGCCTGGCATTCCTCACATTCACAAGATGTGATTAATACACGACTTGTCAGAGGTGAAGGAAGGGTNGAACCACGGTGGAGGCCTGGCATTCCTCACATTCACAAGATGTGATTAATACACGACTTGTCAGAGGTGAAGGAAGGGTTTGGCAAGCAGATAAATCTGTGCCGGGACCTGGGATTGAACCCCGGACGCCAGCACAAAAGTCTGACACCTTACACCTAGACCACCAGGTCACCCATCTCACAATCACTTTACCATTACACATTATAGTAAGTTCGTATAGCCTAAACAGGAGACGCGGTGCTAATAATAATAAGACGGAAAAAACTGCTAGTGATAAATCACATGTGGAGAGCTCCTGTCTCCTCCGCAGCACTCGATCAAGATTCTAACCTCGACTTGCTCGTATATCCTGTATTTGGGGAGTGTGACACCTTAGACCACCGGTGCGGGTAACATTTAATAGAGTATTCATAATTCAATATAGGCAAGCTATTGGCGGCTAATCTTCAAGTTAATTCTATGACAAAACAGGTCCTAGAACATTACCTTAACACTAATTGGCGAACATAAATCAAATTTCCCATCGATACGTTCGACTCTCGCCGAGGACTGAACCCAGAAACTCACGACTGTATGTATTCCCCCCTTACACTCCCACCGATCCACACGCTTGGTAGAGCCACGCGCCCCGCGTGACTCGGGAATTAGAACACAGAGATAAGCACTAATTCTGTTATGTCTACGCTAACAGCCTTAAAAGGACAATGCACCCGCTAAATAAAGTATAGTAGGATCAAGATAGGAAGAACCAAATCTGATAGCGCCAAAAATTACAAAAACTAATTCCATATATCCACAGACAGCCTCAATGGTCTTGGCGTAAAGTGCTGGCCCTAAGACCCAGTTTTCAAGGGTTCAAACCCAGTCAAAGGATGTTCAACCGAGAGATAATAATCCGTATCAAAACCTCCTTCGGGATCCCATGTCGATTGTTACATGTAAAATAACCCTTGAAGGTATGTGAAGATAACTTTCCCTGCAAAGTTAGTAGGCCCTCGCTCATAAAAAATTATCATGCGCTGATACGGTCGGTTCAGAAATTGCATGTTAAATATTTCAGATAAAATAATATAGATTGACGTCATATGCAGAGGAAATAATTGGGAGTCATCAGGGCGGATTTCGACGAGATAGATACAAAAAATGAATCAGATTTTTACTACTGGGCCACAGAGAAGGATCCTTGTCTGTGTACTAGGCAGATATTAGAATAAAGTTGCAATACAACATAACGGTTCATAAATTATTCATAGCTTTTTAAAAAGGCCTGCAATTTAGTTGAAATAAATTTTGGTTAATTTTGGGCTACCCAAAAAAACTTGTCAAGATAATTGTTTGACTCATACGGGTGGCAGGGTACAGGTTGGATGTCACTTATCAAATACTTTCGAAATACATAATGGGTTGAAACAAGGAGATGCACCTTCCTTATGACTTTTTAGTTCATGCTTAAGAGTATGCTATCATGGTAAGGGAGCTGTTGCAAGAAATGCAGAGATTTTATTAGAGGCTAATTAAGGGGAATGGGTTTAGAAGTGAACGCTGAAAAGATCGCGCCTGGTGTTCGGGAATGTAAAACTCAGAAAAGGCCTGAACAAATAAATATTTTTTCCGATCGTTATCTATGGGTATGAAACGTGGACTCTTACCTTACATGACGAGAAAAATATTTAGGGTGTTTGAAAACAAGGTCATCAGGAAGATATCTAGTGCAGAAAAAGATAATCAAGTCTCGTAGATTACGGTGGGCAGGATATGCAGAACGAATGGGAGATTTCATAACCTTGTCTAGGGTAGTGACTGGCAAACCCAATGAGAAGAAACCATTGAGAAGTCCTAGATGTAGATGGGAGGATAACTTTAGAATGCATCAGAAAGAGACAGGGTGTAATGAGATGGACTAGATATAACTAGCTCAAGATAGAGTTAGGTGGTGTAATTTTGTAAGTGCAACAATGAACTTTCGAGTTCCTAATGCCATATATTGAGTAAGTAATCACCAAGCCATATGGAAAAACCAGCTTCAATTTAAAAAATCTATAGTTGGCCCAGAACAGTGTTAAGACACTGAGGACGCTACTACTGCGCCAACCTGTTAGTTTTACCCATTTAATTCAAGTAGGGCCTACTTTAATTGGTTATATTGTGGTGTGAATTTCGAAAATAAAATTTGCCAATGTCAAGATAATCAAGCTGTTTAAAACACATAACTTCGACAACAGTATATTAAGTTATTAATTCTTGGTGTTTTCCTATCCAGAAAACCCTAAAAAGAGCTTTCCGCAAATCAGGATCCGTCGGTCGCACTCCTCCAGACATCCTCACACCTTCTGGCCAAGACCCCCCGAAATACCTCGTACCGGTGGTTCAGCCCCTTGAGGCAGTGCACCACAGCATTGGTTCCTAGAGCACCACTAGAGGTCGAACTGCCATAGAACACCCTGCGCACTCTGCTGTGCACTAGAGCCATAGCGCACATTGCGCAAGGTTCCCTCGTCAGATAAATGTCGTAACCTGTGCACAGGTACGGGCCCGTCTTCGTGTTCTCACTTCCGGACTTCTTGTGCTCATTCTTATTTTCGACTCCAATCTCATCCCTACATCTGTCAAGTTCACATTTCGAACATTGTGAACTTTCTTGGTTTCCCCTTTCAATATCAGTGTTTCTTATAGAAGGCAATGGTTTTACAAGGTCATCCGTTGAATCTTTTCTAATCGTGTCATCGGTGTCGCACATAGTATGTGTACCAGTTGTCCCCAACACGTCCTTTTTTTGAATATCAACGTCTTTAAATTTATAAGATGATATATTATTTTGTTTAAATAAGTCATTAGTGTTTTGGATAGAAGAGACTACTTTGATTGAAGGTGTTATCGCGTCATCAATCTCAGCCAGTTGTGACATTTCCAAGTGCCACTGCCCTGACTTCACCTCCCAGGTGCCGCCTCCTTGTCCCCTCGCCACCAAGTCAACTGCCACCATAGCAGCATGTTTCAACGGGTGTCCACCCCTCTCATCGTACCCCACCGCAATAACCTGCGTTCCAGACATTTTGGGATCAACAATAACGGCCCCCGTTCCACACCCTCCCATAGTGACGCTCACTCGCGCCGCCTTTAGCGCCATCTCCATGAACCTTTGCTGCTGCAACTTGTCCTTCACAGTGAACAGTCTCCCAGCGAGGACTTTCTCCAGGTATTTGTCTTCGTGGAAGTTGCAAGGCCACAGCAAAGTCGCCTCTTGGAACTGACGGCGGGTCTTGGGGGAAGCGGAGCACACTCGTTGTCTCCTGGGGACGCCGCTTAGTCCCGTCGCGTCTAGACCTCCTGCCTTCAATCTATCTAGACATTGTTCTAGAGCTGCGTCTCCGGCGATACTTAGAATGACGTCTGTTTTGTAAACTCTCTTGAGATGTTGCAAAGAAGGGATCGGGTACAGGACGTTCAGTTCTTGTATCAAACGCGAAGTGTGCTTTTTTTCAACGATGGTGTCAACAAAAACATCGACCAAGGGCAGATCGCCTGTGATGTCATCGTGCAACACTGGTTCCAGGTTCCACGAGAGCGTTCCTTCTCTTGAAAAATCTCTTAGGGACTCGTCTGCACACATTTGTTTAGTAACGTCCACCGCTAAGTCCATCTTCGGACGTTTCCTCTGCATGATATTTGATGTTTTTCTTTTTTTAAAGTGAGAAATCTTCGAGTTGGGGTTTTACACAACCCTTGTCACCTCTGTGAACATACAAAGAGAGGCGAGGAGGGATGTTACTTTCCTTTATCCATAACACATCTTTAAGGTACATGATATTAGCAGTGAATATACAAGAAACACATTCCTTTAACTATTTGTAATTATTTTAACTTAACATTAAAATATAGAGTCGTATAAGAACTATTTGCATGTTTATAAAGATTTTGTGATAAACATTTTTCATGCTTTCATCAAAATTACTAATTTAAGTAGAAGCGGCGTTTCAAAAGCAGTAATCATAATAATCACATCACCTAAAATCGGACTTTTTTGATTCATAATGTATATGTTATAGAATAACAAAATAGTAGTATAGCGAGACAAAATTAAATAGAAAACCGTATGTTATAAGGCAAAGCACTTCAATGTTTGGGTCGATATTAACCCAGATTTACCTGCCCTAAAGGACTAAAACTACTCAAGCTAAACTCTTCTTTCAATACAGGTTCTAGAACTGGTTTCCGTGGGTGTCACCACACATATTTCTAGTATTTAGATAATAGTGAGCTACTTCAGGGTGGGAGTTCAATTCTAGGGACTTCCAGATGATTGTCGTAATCATTCAGCATGGTTGTTTTATCCGAACAGAGAGTAATCGTCATCGAAAGTCTAGTCTATTGCGAGTGTGACGACTTAGACCATGCTGCAACCGTAGCAGGTTTGATAACAGATGTTCGGTAAAGTTAGATTGTATTATCACGAGGGTTAAACGTTTCAATAGTGAATTATGTGAAAGATGTAGCGTGTAAATTAATGGAATTGTTTTTTTACGTCAGAAAGAATTTGATTAGAAATGTAAGCACATTTTTAAAATGCCTTTTTCTGCCAAGGTGTAGAAGAAATGAAAATAAAATTTGTTTTAACTAAGGCTACAATAACGTATAAAACTTGCACGATTATAGTTCCGTTTTTTCACTAATATGATTCTAGTTAGTATTCATTGTCAACCTTAGTGGTATTGAAGTGAAGTGCTCGCCTGATGACCAAATTTTTGTGGGTTCAAATCCATCCGAGGTCGACGGATTTTTCTTGAGCGATAAAAATCCGTAGAACAACTTCCTTTGAAGAGGAAGTCCCATATATATTGTGTCATGTAAAAGAAACCTATGTGAAAATACCCTTTTCGGCAAAATTGGTAGGCTCTCTAGCTATCGCTCATATAAATTCTAGTGTGCTGATATCAACAGTCTATTCAGAAAATGCACGTTAAATAGGGCATATCTCAAATAAAAAAATTGGCTAACCTTGTGCTTTCAGAGATGGACCCACTAGAGAGTTTATTTTTATATCTTCTTTTTCGACTTTATTGTTGTGTAAAAGCCCAAACTAAATTGACTTTAAAGAACAGTAATGTTACAATATTTGTGGAGGAGTGGGGAGTCAAATCACCCACATGGAGGGGGGAAAGGGTTAAGGGCTTTGATCCTTAGAGCCCTTTCTATGCTTTAACTGCTTTTTAAGAGCTATCGGTATTTTTAAGTTATTATTTCACACTGAAAATGTAAATTAATAATTACTATCTAAAACTTGTTAAATTCGCACCTAATGATTTTGTTAAGTATTGCATAATTACATTCCTAAGCCATATTTACCATAGCAGATAAATTCTAAAAAACAAGGAAAAAAGGCGCATTGTTAAATGAATTTAAAAAATTATAGTTATGGTTTTAAATGGGTTGAGGGTTAACAAGGAGACAAGATACGGTACAATCTGAGAAATTATCATTGAATTAATTTAAGTGACAAAAATAACAAATTAAATAAAAACATACAAAACTAATTTGTTACATGAGCAATAAATAAATACCACCCACTTTTTAAAATTGTTAACAAACTTATGTGGGCGTTTTCCCTTAGGTCGACAACTTTTATGTCGTCAAAAAACAAAAATAAACCTTTACTGATGAATTGTAAGTGAATCAGTGTTTATCAAACTTTAAAACAATAATGTATTAATAAATATGAAGATTAAAATTACATTGAATTAGCATGAGTAACCTTTGTCCGGGTTTGGCACGTATTGCATTACGTGGTTACCCCTGGCAACGTTTTTATTTGCTTCAAACAGGCAGAAAAAAAAATCTCTTCACGTTATTTCTTCCAACCCAGTTTTTATTGATCTTTAAAATCTAACAAAAAAATTAAATTACAGCTTTAAGGTGCACATGTTTGTGCACAGGGCTACCAATTTTAAAACTTCAATCCTCTGCGTGGGTGGATATCGTTCAAGGCTTCTTATGAGTAGGTCTAGAATTTTATGATTATGCATTAATATTTTTTTTCAAACCTGGAATGTTGGTCAAATGTATATAAATGTGTTTCATAAGAATCTAAACTGATTTAAGTAGCTTTATTAGGGCATATATTAGCATATTTCCATGTTTTACGTGCTATGGAATATTTTCAGGTTTTTCAGTGATTTTTGATTCATTGTTTTGCATATTTCGGTATTTTCAATATAAAGCATATTTTTAATGATTTTCCCTGAAAGCCAGAACCAAGACTGAGGAAAAAAAGGGGGGAGGGGAGCGCTTGTGTTTAGAACATATGTACAAGCACCATAGCAAACGGTGGTACCAACACGGCGCTAAGAATATTTCCACGATTCCCATGGGTTTTTTTATACGGCATATTTTTTGTTTAAAAACTTTCAATTTGGCACAGAAACTGTAAAGAGTTAAGTTGTATTTTAAAAGTTTTTTATCTGGTATAGGACATTTTTTTAGGTAATACATTTTTAGTTTGCCACCGACACTGTAAACAATTAAGTGGTTTTCCTTGGTTATTCTTTGTTTTGGTTTTATATGTAAAGCTAGTAAAATTTGTTAGTAAAATAAAGAATTTATGTTGACACAGAAACAGTTTTTTTGTTTGTTTTTGGTTACAAATGCATTTTTCTAAACTATTTTCTAGCAATTTTTAGGGCATAAAAATCCTAGTCCTACTTATGAGTTTTGACAGACAAACTCTTCATTTTATTAATATGGAAGGTGGTAATAAACTATTTATTAAAATATGTTATTCCTTAATTAAAATATTACAGTTTGGTTTTGGAAAAATTACCGTCTAGGCCATTTAAAAGTTTTTCTTTTGTATCGACTATACAGTAGTGCATGACCATTGGTGACGTGTAAAAGCCTTCAAAGATTTCAACTACCGGATGATATAATGAACAAATAATCAAATGTGAATACCTTTTAGTTAACAAATAGTTTCGTAATGTCTAAGGTAGAATACAGTTTTGTTGCTAATGTACGAAGTTGGCAAATGAAAGTCGGAGACAGACGCATGATTTGCAGAACCAGTATAATCAATGGCAAATACAAGGGAAAAGGCCACAAGCCAAGGACATTATCTTGATATAGTGAGCGAGTGCATCTACGCCGAGGATTGTAATTTTTAACTATTGTGTAAGGTTGCCATTATTTTCCAGACACTTTAATGAGTATTATAGAACAGCGATATTCAACCCGTTTTGTTCACGTACCCACAAATATAATTTATTTTCTATTTTGTACCCCCAAAATTGCTGCTGCATAATGTAAATTCCACATATTCTATAATATACATCTAAAATAAATTACATTCAAAATAATGTTTTAAATAATATACCCGCCTCGGTGACGTAGTTAGCTAACGCGCGAGTCGTGTTGAGCTCGACCGCCGAGGGCGGGGAGATCGAGGTTCGAATCTCGGTCGGGTGAACTGGTTTTTTTTCCTAAATGGTTTCCCACTCTCTCTCCACGCAAATGCGGGTTCACTTCCTCTAATTCAACCTTCCCAAATCCCAATACATTAGAGTAATTAGTGCTTAAAGCGTATAACCCGAACGGGTAGTAAGACGCGGTGCTAAATATTATTATTTTAA
>CABFOW010002166.1:0-22733 GCA_902141385.1 Timema californicum
CTATATAATATAATATGTATTATTCAGACTTGTTACTATCCATAACTATTCAAACTCTTATAATCTCAATATGGTTTTCTCTGATTAAAAATATTTTTCTATCTTTAATGTTTTCCTTATATTTCATATAAATTATATCTTTTCACTTATAATCAGATCCTTTTGTTATTGTTAATTGGGTGTTCCTTGAATAATTAATTAAAATCATTATAATTATCCTTACTAAATCACTATGAATATAACTAAATAATATCATGTTAGAAGTTTTGAGCAAGTCCAACACACTACTATAAGTTATGGCAGCTCTAAGATGTCTTAGGCTAAATCAACCCTCCTTGAAAATAAAGCGTGAAAATTATAAGTTAACTTCACCTCAGCTTCAGCTTCCTTCAAGGCTTCTGCTAATGTAGTCTTCTCTGCCAACAAGAAATCTTGGAGTTCCACAGACTCTACCTCTATCTCTTGTTGCTGGTGCAGTAGATATTGTTGTGCAGAGAGAGTCTGTTCTGTTTCCTAATTATACAGAATAATAATAAGAATAATAATAATAATAATAATAGGTTAGGATGAATAAAGTAAGAAATGTGGCAATTTGTGTGTTCCTCAAGTGGTTATAATAAGAAATATTTCTCCAAGATTAGCACCATGTGCATTTTTTGTCACACTAGCACCAGGCCCATAGACAACCGTTTGGTGTGTAGCGTGTCAATCATGTAAAGTTGACACCTACACAATTAGGCTACATAAAATACGAGGTTATAATAATTATATTGGCAGAATCCAAAGAAGAGGATTAGATTTGAAATATTTAATAATAATATCCTTCAAAACCTACTGATTAACGACTGGATGGACTTGGATATAATCCACGGGCTCTCAATAGAAAATACTACAAGTCATTTTAATAACACAAATCTGCTAAAAATACTAAACTTACAATAGTGGAATCCAAAGAAGATAATTAAAGCTAATATATTCAGGAATAATATGCTTCAAAACTTATTCACCATGACTGGATGGGATCGGATAATGCCAACATGCCGTCTAGCATAATATAGAACACAAATGGCGACAGAGTGGTGCAGTTTGTAGGATTTGCACCTACTACTCAGCGTGTACAATAGGAATTACTTAAACCAGATAGATAAGATGATTAAAATAAAAAAAATAGATTTATTATAACAGAAAGATAAAATATATGATTGGTTGCAATAGATTTATCTTCTTTGTATCCACTATTTTAAGTTGGATTCCACTATTTTAAGTTTAGTATTTTTAGCAGATTTTTATTATTAAAATGACTTGTAGTATTTTCTATTGAGAGCACATGGATCATATCCGAGTCCATCCAGTCGTTAACAGTAGGTTTTGAAAGATATTATTATTAAATATTTCAAGTCTAATCCTATTCTTTGGATTCTGCCAATATAATTATTATAACTTCGTATTTTTACATAGCCTAATTGTGTAGATGTCAACTTTACATGGCACGCTATAGGTGGATGTTAAGTGAAAGGTGTGTTATACACATGTGAGCAGTTTAAGAAGATTTGAAAATTATTCTAAGAATAAGAGTTGTGCCTAAAATGTATTAATTGTTTAAAAAAAATATAAGTTTAAGTGAATAAATGAATCAAATAATTTATTATTAATTATTATTCGTACAACTAAGCTTGCCCCAATTGAACTCATGTAGTGTATGGAAAATATATAAGAAATATGAGGAACTATTGGAATTAGGATACTTTAAACTTTTTAGTAAGTTTGTTAAGTTATTATTTCAAACACTCACTTGTTCTAATTTCCTGCGAATGATCTGTAGCTCTGCTATTTCTTGTTGTTGTTTAGCAATTATATGGCTGGATGAGAGTATATGGTCCTCTAGCTCTTGAAGAGAGTTCAACTGACCCGTTTCTAAAATAAAAATAATTAAAAATGTGAATTGTCTTGCCTTCAAGATAAGGTCAAATTAAACAACACAGTTATATTGCAAGAGAAGTATTAAGAAAAACAGGTATATTTGTGTAGGGTAATAAGATTATTATTAACATTAGCACTGCATCTTACAAGCCCTATGGATTATACACACTTAAGCTAATGTGTAATGGTAGGGTTAGTGTGAAATTAAATGTAGGACCTACAGTTTAACGTGGGATCCAAACCACAGTGGAGGCCTGGCATTCCACACACAATACAAAGGTAATAAGCCACAAAGTTATATGTATATTTCGTTCATGATAGGTTTTTACCTGGATGACAGTTCGAAAATCATATGTTTAGGTTTTGGGATGCCAACACTTGTAAAAGATCACCATTTTGTTATAAATGTAAAGATCTTTAATTACCTGTTATTTATTACATTTAAAATAACATAAACTTAAGTTTTCTCATACTATTTCATTTTTTTAAATAATTTCTTTTTATCCAACTCGAAACAATATTTTAAACGTAATTAAAAGTACTTATTTTTCGTTTTGGAACGTTTCTGATTTTGTGTAATATAGTGCACACATCAATACCTTTTAATACAGGCATCGTATTTACTTGGAAAAGAGAACATTCTTGTCATTTTTGTATATACAATAAATGATTCTATGATTATTTTATCATAGTTTGAGATATTTAACTGAATATAATATTTTCATCAACTGCGTGCCTGCATCATTGTAAAAAAACTTGTTTACCGTTATGTTCAATCATATGGTTTAGATTTGTCAGTTGCCATTTTGAAGCTATGTTCGTTAGAAGTTTTTGTGAAAGGGGTGTTAATATTTTTTAAGGGGAATAAAACTATAAATAAACTGTGTGTCCGACCTCAAATAAATATATAAATAATATTGGCATAAATTGCTGTGGTTAACTATCACATTAATATATCATCATCTGTTTTCATTACAGTCATCCAAGGTGATAGATGTCAGCTGTTGGCGTAGTGATATATTAGGAATTACTTCTAGTAATCTTTTGAGCTGTCATCTAGTTAAACTTAGCTCGTGAATGACTTATATGTAGGAGTACTAAGCAACACAGTTATATTTCACACAGTTATTGTGTTGACATAGTACTAAACAAAAACATTAAATTGCTGTAGAAATACTAAGAAATACATTGATAGTGTTGACAGAGTACGAAGCCACACTGTTATATTGCTGTAGGAGTACTAGGCAAGAGTTATTTTGCTAGATTGAGTACTAAGCAAGAGAGTGATATTGCTGTATGAGTACTAATTTTATAATAAAGGAAAGTGACAAAACTAAAGAAAAAGGAAAAATAAACTACCAAGAGTAAATTTGATGAAGAAAGCCCACCTGGGGAAAGAGGAAAAATGTGGGAAGAATTCAATGCACAAAGGGTTACATCTTCTTCCTTTCTTCTTTAAATTTAAATTCAAAATGAAGTAACCCAATGTTTGTGTTATCTATACTATCTTCTTTCTTCTTTGTGTTTGATAAAGGGAACAATGCCAAAATATTATTCTATTTGTGTTAAAATGTGTGTGACTACTTCTACTATAGAAGACAGAAGAAAGGAAGAATTTGTCACCTTTGTGGATTAAATTCTTCCCACATTTTTCCTCTTTCCCTAGGTGGGCTTTCTTCATAAAATTTACTCTTGGTAGTTTGTTTTTACTTTTTCTTTAGTTTTATCAATTTCCTTTATTGTAAAATTATTTAGCCATTGGACCACCTCATTTTTAAACCTAGATGAGTACTAAGAAATGCATAATAACAAGGCACATATACTATATTTATAAGGGCTGTAGTAGAGCATAGACACTCATTAGGTTACGCCAGCATAGTGATAATATGAATTAAAAATAATATAAATGCTCATAGATAACAATAATAATCTTTTAAAGTTGTGCTTATGGGGACATAAAAAGTATAACACGGGACTTTGTTCACAGACTTGGGTGTTATTGAACAATATATACAGTACATTATAGCAAGATTAGATTGACATTTTCTTGTATGATCATTGTCCTCATTCTCAAAATAATCTGAGTAAAATAATTGTTGCTTTTTTTTTAGTCGGATTACTAAGATAAAGGTCAAATTCGCATGATTACAATAGTACATATTCAACTGTCTCTCTAGATAGAGAAGGTGGTTGCAATACAAAGAATAAACAAGAAGATCACTAGAGATCTTTATTTGGCCCAGATCCAATCAGTAAAACTCAGTACTTCAAATTTAGCAGGATTAACTTTCAGAAAATAAAGTGTGCAACCATTTGAGTTAAAGGAAGTTAGGATTTGCTCAATGAAAAGCATTACAAATGACATAAAATTGATAGAGGTCTGAAGGCCATTTTATTACCAGAGATAATAATCAAAGTTTAATAATATATATATTGTAGGTTGCGCAATATCAATAGTCAAACAATAATTATTGTGAAGCCCATGAATGTGCATAGGTAAAAATAATATCATCATGAGGTTACTGTGTACTAAATGTAATTGCCAGGATTAAAGAACATGCGTACTAATTTAACAGAACCAATTCAAATGCAAAAGAGTTAATGTTCGTGAACAATACTCAAAAAGAATTGAAAGTGAGTAAACACCCTATAGCCTAACGAACATATTTAAGCCATTTAAAGATACCCAAATAAATATATTTGAAATTACACTTGTTAAAAATTCAGTACACATCATATTCCCTTAACTTATACATATGATCTATTAAATTTCTGCTCATAACTACTCCCCTGGCTACAATGTATACAAATAAAGTCATTATTCCCATCTAACACCCGAGAAGCGGAGGTAGCCTACAGAATAAAAAGCATATTAACATCCTAACTTATTATCTTACTCCACTATAAACTTTGAACATACCAAAATCCTTTACTTAATTTCCCACTCGACTAGAAATACCAAACAATATTACATTCATCAAGACACACTAAAACTGTAAGCCATACAAACTATTGTGGCACATAGTGTGCAAAGGTTGATTTACTTAATATAATTTGTAAATAATATAACCTAGCCAACACTAAGAGGCATAATGCCATCACATGCCCAAAAACTAAACAAATCTAAATATATGAGTAATACATGTAGTATAATGCCAATAAATAAATATGCTGAAGCAATTTCCAAAATAATGAGTCCCTACATAATTTGGTAAGAGTTAGAGTCATTGCTCAGTATTCCTATATAAAAAAAAATCTATCCAACATAATGTACACTTACATGTTGTAAGCTCCTATATCCTAATAGCATCAAAGCTTATATTCAAATTTTCCCAGTGGGGAAAATATGGTAGGAAGTATATCAAGTTCAAGGATGTCATCTTCAGCAAGTAATGGCGTTAGTCTCTCCTCGACGCCTGTGCACAACATCAAATGAGCAACAGTTCAGGGGGTAGGGTAACACACATGATCACAGAGAGCGCCTGCGCATTGCTTGCCCCTCGAGGAAAGTGGGTCGGATTATGTAGCACTCTGTGACTTCATTCTTGTCTAGTGTGGATGGTGGACAGTCCTGTGTGTCGATGTGTACGTAGCATCAAAACACAGCACTGGTCTCACGGTAAAACGGGGTACGTGTGTGTACTTTTGTAGGTGGTGAATATAAATGATCAAATGTATTCAGCTGATGATAAAATGGATTATTAATGACAAGTTCAAGGTTTGAAACTTCACCTAGTGTAATGAAAGGATTTTTCTAAATATTTTTAACTATGATTCATCCATTTCCTCTTCTTGCTAGTCAAGTAGATTTCCTATGACTAAGTTCATAGTCCTTGACACAATGATTTGGCCTTTAAATTACTAGTTTTGAAATGTATGAGTTAAAAAAATACTGTGGTTGACTGTACTAACACTAAATATTGCAACCCATATTACTAAAATACTGTATAATCCTTTAACAAGTATCCTAAAACAGCACTCAAAAATTGTGAATTCCCAAACGGGTAGTAAGATGCATGCAATGCTAAATTAAAAAAGCCTAAGCAATCCTGGTGTTATGATTGTAAAACATATCTGTTGTGCAACTTTATTTGTAAATTTGATTTTTTGTCTAGTTATTAGTACTTACAAAAAAATAGAAGGTAATATACATGTTTAAACCTTAAAACCTCAATTTTTGTTGCTAAATCTCATGCTGAGACTACCCACCCTCTATTTTACTGTTGATCAGTGGTAACTCTACTTAGCCCACTACCCTGGAGTTGCTTAACTCCTTTTACACTACTTTAATTGGTACTGTGAATGTCCAGGAAGCAATGTTTAAAAGTGGAGAATCTTTATTCTTCTTTACTTACTTCAAATACATATATTTCATTAGCAGTAGGAATTATTTCTGTGCTGCATAAACATAAGGCAGACACCTTTAAAACTTAATTACATAAAAACATTTCAGTTTTTTTTTCCAAACTATTCCCAGCAGTTTCCCCTATTATTCCAAAGAACATGAGTGTTGGAAGTTTCAGCACATAGTGTTAACATAATTGAAATGGTAGTGTTGTCACAATCACAATCTGAATTTTCTATATTACCATTATCTTGCTCACAACCAAAATCCCTTTCATTTAAACTTTAGCACTAATAGTTCACTATTTATTCTTATCTATAACTGCCCTTTTTTGAGAGTGAATTACAGACTGGCCTATTTAAAGAGCTGTTGATGGGAAGTGACATTTTTTATATTTTAAGGGAAGGGGGAAACTAAAAAATGTACATGAAATGTGTGTTTTAAAATATATTTACAAGTGTTCTGTCATTTAACAAGTCTTCTACTTAATCCAAATTGAGTTCTCCAGCATGTCCTATAAACAGCTTCCTTTTTTAGGTTATTAAAATTAAATATTTATTTGTGTGACATCATAAATCAGCTGTTGTGATATTGCAGGTCCCCTTCTCCCTTACACTTTGCCTTCTGTGACAGAGCTCAGTAAGCCATTACTGCCTAGTTGTCTTTTCTTTATAAAGTCTGTTCACCGTAGGAATTGTTTTCTGAAAGGCCTTTTTCCCTACCAGAAATCTATTATATATTAGGATATTGGTAGGAAAAAAGACCTTTCAGAGAGTAATTCCTACCGTGAATGGAGTATAGAATCACCTGCAGAATGATTTTCTTCTCATTTATTCTTCTTAGAACTTCTTCATTAGTCACCCTATCTGTCCACTTTATTCTTTATATTTTTCTTCAGTACCACACCTAAAAACTTTCCAAATATTTCTCCTCACTTTTCCTTAGGATTTGTGTTTTAGCTCTATACAAAGCAATGCTCTATTAGTAGCATTTCAAGAGTTTCTTCCTCAACTCCAGGTCAGAAGCATCCTCTTCTTGTTGAAAATAGCCTTGGCCATTGCTATTTTTTTACTTTATCTCTCATGTAAATTTCTCATTTGTCACAATTAAACTTCCCAAATACTGTATTTTATAATATGTTCTTCAGGAGGCATGTCAAAATTGCAGCTCGCTCCTACCTATGATTTGGTGCAGCCCCATTGATTTGATTTTAAACGTTGTAGAAATAAATACACAATTTAAGATTATGACATTGGTCTTTTTTTTGGAAAATCTAGGGAGTGAAGTGGGTTGGTGTGCTCAATTTTACTTTTTACTCACTAAAAATCAAATCCCAGTCTGACACCTTAGCTTAGGATCCCAGGTTTGATTACCAGCATGGCCGAAAAATTTATCCTTGGTGAAATGTGGGTTTACCCTTTCACAGTGATGAATTAACGGCCGGGGACTGGATGATGTGCTTGTACTAGTATTTTGAGTTGAATGAAGTTTAGTTTAGTTATGAAGCTATGAGAGGCCTATCAAGCCGGTAGTGGAAAAGGTATGGCGTGGATACAAAATTGATCCAAGCCACGGGCTGGAAACAGAAATGAATGTGATGTAAAGTAAAGATTAAATCCAAAAAGTTGTTAAATTGGCACACCAAATATGTGCAAATGAATTTGTAAACAGTTGTGTTCTCTTAAGAAAAGAACCAAACATCCAAGAGATTACGTCTTATGGACATGGACTTGCAATCAATTATAAAGCTACTTCAATAAAAGATTTAAATTCTAACACTCATAGGCCTACATACTCTTAATGCAATTTTTTTTTTAATTCTTGGAAAAAATAGTAAACACATCTTAAAATTTTATTTTGCCTCAAGTTTTTGTTGTTGTAACCGTAAGTACTTTTAATTATTATTTTTTATTTATAGGTGGTGACATTATTACATTTTTGGAAATGTGGCCTTATTATTTTCAATATTCAATGTGACCCTTTTGATCAAACGAGTTTGACACGCCTGTTCTACATTCTCTAGCTGATGATTTCCTAGCACAATGGTCAGTAATTCTTCTATATGGAATATCCTAATTATTTTTAACATTTCTTTAGTCATTTGTATGCTATAATCTCTTCTGGTTACAACTAGGTTGTTCAGCAAAGCTGCTCTTCTTTTCTTCGCTAGTACTACCAAATAATGTATGTAATTCATTGAATTTTTCACACATCCTATTTTGAAATCCCCAATCTTTCCAAAATTTCCATCACAAGCCATTATCCATGCAGGGTTAAATTAATTGGTGACAAGCAACAGTCCTGCCTTACAGCTCTCCATATCTCCCCACTAATGGTGTCCCCGATACACAATTTCTTTTAATAGTTACTTTATGTAGATGTTTCTTATAAATCTCTCTTAACAATTCTTATTAACCTGAGACTTTTATCTGCTTACTCCAGTTTAACAGGTATAATGCCTTTTTCATATGAAAAATGAACACATTCTTCTTTCTTAATGCCTAGGACTATTTCCAAAATGTGTTTAAAATAACTAAATACAATCAGCACCCTACTTGTACCGCCATCTGCACACAACATAACTTTGTCAATGATTTAGCTCTAACACAAGCAACGTTTTCCTATGTGCTGTGTAGCTCTTTGGCAGTTTACTGCCATCGTGCATGACATGTTGTTAGGCCAAAAGGGTTTAACAAAGAATTAAATAGTGTTTGTTAACTTCTACACAATTTTCAAGCAAACCGTTGGGAAGCTAAGATTGTTATCTTTTAAGAATAGCCCACACTAACCAACTTCTTATTTTCACTGAAGTTAATAAGAGTTCACAAATCAGTGACTACATTGCCCTGAGAATCTGTTACTAATGCTTTGTTCCTTTTGAACAAGACATCGAAACCTTTACCTTTATTGGTCACTTTAGATACTGATAGTAGATTTATGGTCAGACTTGGTACAAACAATGTTTTAGGTAAATTAATTTTGTTTGAATCTTGCATTTCGATTTTAAACATGCCAGTCCCAGTAATAAAAGCTCTATGATTCTCTGAGTCCAGTTTAAGAGTCCCATGCTGGAGCATAATTTAATACTTTCATTTATACTACAATAACTTACAACTGTTTTAGAATCAGTTATTTCATTTACTTTGAGCACATATTTGGGCCCATAACCCAGAGAAATTCAAATAATAATGATATTGCAAAAACTTATTTATTATTGTCTTGACACATTTTAAGCATAGCAACAGTCAATATTTTGGTCACCTACGACATAAAACAATGATGACTGGATCTAAGATCTCCTTAAACTGAGTTTAATGCAAGATCTAGGATTAACATAACAGAATAGGTTCACACGAGTCTTTGCTGAGTGATTAATTGTTCTGTCTTATTTCAACAAATTCCCATTTTTCCATGCAGTCTATATTGAAGAGAAGAGTACTATATTCCGTTCACGATAGGTTTTTACCTGGATGACAGTTCGAAAATCATATGTTTAGGTTTTGGGTTGCCAACACTTGTTAAAGATCACAGTTTCGTTATAAATGTAAAGATCTTTAATTACCTGTTATATATTACATTTAAAATAATGTAAACTTAAGTTTTCTCATACTATTTCATTTTTTTAAATGATTTATTTTTATCCAACTCGAAACAATATTTAAAACATAATTAAAAGTACTTATTTTTCGTTTTAGAACATTATTATTATTATTATTATTTAACACCACATCTTACTACCCGTTCGGGTTATACGCTTTAAGTACTAATTATGCTAATGGATTAGGAATTGGGAAGGATGAATTAGAGGAAGTGAACCCACATTTGCGTGGAGGGAGAGTGGAAAACCATTTAGGAAAAACCACCCCCAGTTCACCCGACCAAGATTAGAACCTCGATCTCCCCGTCCTCAGCAGTCAAGCTCAACACGACTAGCGCGTTAGCCAACTACATCACAAAGGCGGGTTTGGAACGTTATTGATTATGTTTAATATAGTGCACACATCAATACAATTTAATAGAGGCATCATATTTACTTGAAAAAGAGAACATTCTTGTAATTTTTTTTACATACAATAAATGATTTTATGATTATTTTATTGTATTTTGAAATATTTAACTGAATAAAATATTGTCATCAACTGCGTGTCTGCATCATTGTAAAAAACTTGTTTACTGTTATGTTCAATCATATGGTTTAGATTCGTCAGTCGCCATTTTGAAACTATATACGTTAGAAGTTTTTGTGAAAGTGGTCCAAAAATTCGCTGACTTTTCCAGGTTTTCCCTGTTCTCCCAGTCTGTAGCCACCATGAGCGTGCTTAATTCTTCAGTTTACTTTTTCAACCATCCAAAGACCTAGTATTTTAACCTGTCAGTTAAATGACCTAAATTAAATATTCCAATATTTTTTTTTATAAAATTTTGCAAACTCCCTATGTTTTCCTACTTTTTTTTTCCATACACAAAAATTTCCTTTTTTTTCCTCGGTCTGGCAACCCTGATATATACTATTGCTGTGTGTTTATATTTGATTTATTTGACAAATTTACAAACTAACTCATAAAAATGGATCATCGGTGAATTCACATTCTAATTCAATTTCCCGCACTTTGAGGTAAAACGCCATCACTAAGATCTGTAGATAAAATAGGGGATAAATGGAAGATTGTTAGCATTAATAAACATAAGCATATTTACCTTGTAAAATCAGTAACACCCCTATTAAAAAAGAATGAAAGTCTCTAAAGAGTTACAACTAACACATACCACCTACTTCAAGAGAGATGTTAGTTCCTCTCAGACCAAGCAAATAGCACAGTACCATCTACTTCACAGATATGTTTAAAGCCCCATATGTTTGAACTTGTTTCATTTCAGTAGAACTGTTCATTAATATAAAATGTGCACACTATATTCATTTGAAGACATTCACTTTTAATATTACTATTTGGGTCAAATATTTACTCAACATAATTATATTTTGTCAAATAGTATATGAGAAATGTTTGCTACGAGAGCCTTTTTAGTCAATTTTGAAATCAGACCTGCTAGTGAAATGCACACCAACTCTACTTGAAATACAACTTCAGTGTAATTTGCATTCATGCAGTGTTTTGATTCAGTTATACAGTTTTTCAATGTGATAGTTATTTTTTATCTATGTGCTTTGTAGTAACCAGTTGTGTTACACTGTTTTGCAATAAATAGTGGTTGTAGTTGTATAATAAGTATTACAAACATGTTCTCAATTAAGTATGCCTATAAGAAGTGGCCCCCTGCTTTTCGTAATAGCTCTAACAGATAAACACATGCGACTACAAATCTCTCACCTGTGTCATTTTGCTTCCCCTTGACATTGGCTAACATGGTTCCTAGTGACTGCTCCATTTGCTGTAGCCGGGTCAAGGTTTGCATCTGGCATTCCTCCTTCTGGGACATCTCCTTTCTCTGTTTATGGCATTCAGCCTTTAAGATGACAAGGTCCTCAAGATGTTCCTGCAGTCTATCCTCCTACAACAGTCATATCTTTTTGTTTGGTATAATGAGTCTATTAGTGTCTGGGACACCTGTAGATGTGTACTAGCCACCTCCTCTCCCTGTCACTTTGCCTTCAACATGTCTAAATCCATGAGATGTTCCTGCGGTCTATTTATTCTTTTTCAACAATCATCCTCCTTTCTTTGTTTGATACATCTAGTTTAGCTTTGTCTGGGACACTAAGTAATAATACTTAGCACCGCAACTGACTACCCGTTTGTGTTATACGCTTAAGTACTCATTATGCTAATGAGTTAGGAAGTGGAAAGGTTGACTATAAAGGAAGTGAACCCACATTTGCGTGGATGGAGAGTGGAAAATCATTTAGAAAAAACCTCCAGGTTACCTGAACGAGATTCAAATATCAATCTCCCTGCCCTCTACAATCTAGCTTAATTCGCAACTAGCGCATTAGCTAACTATTCCACTGAGGTGGCTCTGGGACACTGAGAGTTTCAACAATAGTGGTAGAGCCTCGATGATGAAGTCCTATCATTCATTGGTCATTATGGCAGCTTCCCCTTTAAGTCTTTTGATGTGAAAGAATCATAAGGCATTCCTTAATAGGTATGTAGATAAGTTAAGTACCTTCATCGAGCTATTTTTGTTCGTTAAAATATAATGCTTTTGAAAAATAAGTTAATAATACAAACAAAAAGTGTAATATATAAAATTTGTTATGCTTTAAATTAATTTCTATAATATGGTTTGTAAACAGTTATTGAATTAGCTTTTCAATTTTATTAGAATTTTAAAAAATTATGAAAAGGAGAATTTTCTTCTTGGCCTTGGAACAAAATACAAGAGAAATGTGAGCACGCTTTCTTCAATAACCAAAATAGCTCAGTGGTTGTGAATAAAAATGATAGGAATGAATGCTAATAGATTTAAAAAAAAGTATTATTTATGAATATTTTGCCGTTCCTTTTATGTTTGTATATAATTCTTATACTCAACATATTAAAAAAGAAATAAAAGTTATTTTATTTTTAGCACCATGTCTTACAACCTACTCATATTATTAGCATACATACTAATTATGCTTTTCCCGCATTTGCGTGGAGGGAGAGTAGAAAACCCCCCTCAGTTCACCCAACCGAGATTCTAATTCAGATCTCCCTGTCAATGGCAGTCTAGTCTAACATGAGTGTGTCATCTTAGACCATGTAGCCACCAAAGCAGGTAAGGTTCTATTATTCCAGTGAATGGCCACTATGGTGAACTTGTGACACTTTTTGCCAGAAAATCTAAGGCTAATTTGGAAAAACAAATCTGTGTAGAGTGTTATTAGTGAAAACACTACTAATTTTAGTGGACACTTGAAAAAGTGTGTGTGTGTGTGTGTGTGTGTGCGCGTGTGTACATACACAGACTAAGTGTGTAAATGAAGTAATTATTTCTAGTTCCTTATAGCTCATATTACTGTAAAATATATCATAGAGTTTATTTTTTGTGCTCCATGACTTACTACACATTCGAATTATCCACGTATCTACATTAAGAGGGGAGTGGCAAAGTAGAACTTAGTGTAAATTGGTGTGAAGGGAATGTGAAAAACTAATGAGGAAAAAAACAGTACACCTGGTCAGGATTCATACTTTGACCACCTCAAAATTTAAAATCTAGTCAATTAAGAAAGTAATAGCTTAGAAAAGCAACCACCAAGATTGGCACCATTTCAAACTAACTACTCACTTTAGATTGGCATCTTAAGCTACAATTCCTAAGGGTGTCATTAACAAAGAACTGCTACCTAAAAATTTCCTAGTCTAAAGATTTACTAGGAACTACATAGCGGCGTTGACAAAGAGATTAAAAAAAAAAAAATGAGGCATTGACAGGCGACAATGGCAAAGAACCACTACCTAAAAATATCCCAGTTTAAATATGCCCTGCCACACCGGTTGTACTGAAAGTGTTTTTTTATCAATTTGTTTTTTAACTTTCCCTTCACGTGGACACTGATTCTTAGTACAAAACAAGATGTATCTAGCTCTTGGGTTGTATCTACCACTGTAGAATCTACTGTTATTTCTGGTTTGGGCAGGATACATCTACCTAGACTTAGCTTCTAATTATTTACTTCAACATTAGTTGGAGACAAGTCTAAGCCCTAGATTCTACCAAGTAGACTATCTTTTATTCACTTCACATAATATAACACATCTAGAGATTTAACTGTAAGCATTTATATGAAAATAATCTATAAACTGATTTTTTGCAGGAAGTTTACTCTGAAAGGTATTTTTCCTTACAAGAAATCTACTAGTTATATAATTTGATTTTGGTAGGAAAAAAGACCTTTAAGAACGGACTTCCTATCAAAATCAGTGTATATATTTTTAATGTGCTTTTCTTTCAAGTTATGCATATTTTCAAACATTGATTTAGCCAATGATAGAGTGCTAAGTTCACCAAATTGCATCAAATCCTAAAATGTTCTTGACTAAACAAAAGGTATGGAACCAGTCTAACAATAAGGCAACATACCGTCTGAACTTGTTGGTCTAGCAGTTGATTGGTCCTAAATGAAGTTCTATCCAAAAGCATGGTGCCAGTTAGGGCCCGCTCAACATCATCGCCAGTCAGGACAGTCTGGATGCTGGTCTCATGGTAGATGCGGGTCCTGTGATGGCGTGGATAAGGTGGGAGGCTCTTGGGAGGCTCCTTAACCTGATGCTGCTTTCTTAGGCTTGCTGCTCTGTTCAAGCTTGGGTCATGGCCGGTGGACTGACTCCTGAGGTGAACTTCCGTCACTGAGGTTTCAGGAGACTGGTACCTTCTACGGCGAGGCAGTGTTGCATACTTTTCTAAAGCACTTGCTTTACTCTCCATTATCGTATCATCGCCCATTCCAATTGTGCTGGTGGACACTGTCTTCTTGTTGGTGTTTTCCACTATACTCCCCTCTCGTGACTTACTACTACTCGGCTGTGGCCTATGGATAGAGGAAGGCCAACGACCATCATTGTTTGGCATGTTGCTACTTACTTTAGCTTTTACAGCTCGAAATAGACCTCTTCCTCTGGACTGTGAAACCACATTCTTTTCAGACACATTGACAGTAAGGTTACCAGATGTTCTGGAATGTCCTTTACTCATGCCAGTTGAGCTCGATGAATTTGATCTTGACGCTCTACTGCTCAATCCCTGTTGTAGAAGTTTACTGGCTACCCCCTTTATTGAGGTAGATATTGCTACCTTTTCTTTCCTACAGCTTGATATTGCTGTTGGTTTATTGGTAGAACCTAAGGTAGTAGTTTTGTCAGTAAAACTTGGCTGACTGCTAGACGTAATGACTCGAGTTCTTGCAGATGAGGCTGCACTTGGTGTAGAGGTAGTTTTCAGTCTGTTTGTAGTACTCTTCTTTAGAACACTCGTCAAGTCTGTTTTTCTCTTCATGAAAATACTGGAGTTCCCGATCTTCATACCTTGACCTGTATCTTTACTTGTAATAGAGGAGCTTTCGCTACCAGCCTCACTTGTCCCATCTCCACTAGGTGGCAGCACCATTGTGGTACCTGTTACTAGGTCGTCTGCATCTTGGTAGGAGGAAGAGTAGTAACTAATGAGACTTGAGTCACAAGACATGGTTGAGGAGATATTAGAGTCCTCTAGCCTACTGGAGATCATCTGCAAGCACGGCAATGACTCATGAGCTCCATTCACCTCCACGCCACTGTCACTGCCCTCCTTATTGTTATCCCTACAAGATTTCATCCCCACATTAGCAATTGTGCCAAGAGTCAAACAACTATCTGGAGATATTGTTTTGTTTGACTTATTTTTCTGCCTGGAGAGAGAGTTTTCTAAAGATGTCACATCTCCATTACTGTTCACAATCTCTCCATCATTATTGATATTAATCTCTTTCAATGGCACATTTTCAATAGCCTTGTTAGCTAAATATCTAGCTGAACATAACATGTTAGGTGCATTGTTTTCACTAAGAGAAGCACACTGATCCGAAACTGCCACACACCCCTTACCTATGAAGACCTCTTCCATGGCTAAAGAATTAAACTGGCCAAGAGTCCCTGACACATCTTTTTTCTCAATTCTGAAGTTACTAGTCATATCTTTAACCAATGGAAGGTCACTGCTCTGATCTTCTGAAGTGCTTTGTTGCCCATCACAGAGTGTGAATGGAGATGTACTTGGCAAAGAATTGTTTTCTGAGCAATCCATGGTAACACAAAGGTTACTTGAAAAAAATACATCTGTAACAAAAGAGGAAATGGTATCAAAATGACATGTTTACTAAAAATATATAAACTGATGTTATCATAGGCAAGTGAAGGATGGAAAGATTTTGTGACAATGTTGAGTCTGAGCAGATTTGAGATTCTTAAAATTGGGTACAATAACTTTAGTACACATTCATGTGTGTATGTTTGCAAATGGGTGTGTATACGCATGTGCAGAACAATAATATTGTACATGTGTATTACATAATTGCATACATGCATACATCAAACACACTAACTTCAATAAATGTTTAGGAAAGTAATAGAAGGCAAAGGTGACAAGCAAAATTATTTCTAATAGGAGGGGTATTTGGAAAGTAAGAACCAATTGGTTATTTACCATCATCATCATCATCATCATCATCATCATCATCATCATCATCATCATCATCATCATGAACAGCTCTCAACCAGTGACGTCTGTTTGGATCATAAGCCTCTCCAACGTATATTTTCTCCCCAACACCTTTCCTCAATGACCCAGTCTTATCTCTGCTCCACACTTCTCTGCACTTCCTTTAGCCAGCTGTCCTTCGGTTTCCTGTACCCAAATTTCAATATCCAGCAGATTCTTTGGTATCTTCTTCTCCTCCTCCATTCCCCTCTCATGATCGGACCATCATAATCATACCTTCTTTACCCTGTCCTGCATTGGCTCCTCCTTAACTACTTCTCTCACCCTTTCACTTCTAGTTCTATCCATTCTTGTCACTCCTGTAATGCAGCTAAATTTTTTTATTTCGAAGGCTTGAATTCTGCTTCTATCTTACTCCCTCATTACTCAGATGTCTGCTAAGTATGTCAATAATGATACATTGTACGTCCTTTAGATCACTCCTTTACACTTCGTCAACACATTCTTGCTCTAAAGTTTACTTCTCACACCACCAGAAAAAAGCTTATGTTTGCTCCCTCTCTCATTGATTACTCTTTTGTTTCTTCCACTTAACTCATATCACACTTCTCAGGTATTTAAAACTTTCTTTTGTCTTCAGCTGCTCCCCTCCTGTCACATCAGTCATGCACCTGTCTGTCTTCCTTGCCGCAATCAGTATCTCACTCTTCCTTACATTAAATTTCATTCCATACTGCTCCATCACTTCATCCCACTCATCCAAATGCTCCTGAACCTCTTCCTCCTCATTGGCCCATACCATCAGGTTATCCGCAAAAACATCGATTTCTTTCTTCCCTTCCCAATTCTCTCCATCCCTTCATTATTTTGTCCATCATTACAATGAACAAGTGGTGAGAGTGCATTTCCTTCCTTCAGGTCATTACCCAACTCAAAGCACTTTGTCTTCTCCTTTTCCACTTTCACACAGCTAACACTCACTTTGTACATATTTCTCATGCTCTTTACTGTATCATCTCTCACTTCCTTCTTCAGTAGTTCCCATACTCTACATTTGAACATACTGTCATAGGCTTTATCAACATCCAGAGAGACCATCGGTAGGACCTTCCCATATTCATAGTCTCTCTCTTTCAGCTGTCTTACTGCAAATATGAATCTGCTGTAGGCCTTCCTGGTCTGAAGCCATAATGTTACTTCCTCAATTCTCCTTCCACTGTTCACCTTATTCTTTTCTCCACTATCTTTTCATACACCTTTACACAGTGACTCATCAAGATTATTAAAAACCAAAAGGAAAATAATTTTTTTTAAATGTATTACCAGTACTGCCAAAATTAATCTATGAACATATGCTATTTTCCCACATAGTCACCGCAGGAATTCAGACATTGGTTGTAATGTGGCATTAGCTTCCATATATACATGCCATCGACGCTTGCCGCCTGTGAGTTAGTTCAATCGGTCCTAAACCACCTTCTTGAACTAGTAGTCATCTTTGAAGCGTGGGCAAAGGAATTTCTTCAAAAGAAAGAACAAATGGTATAGTTACTTGGCACCAGGTCTGGGCTGTAGAGCAAATGAATATTTCCCAACCAAACTTGTCAAAAATACTGATGGTGCGAGCTGTGGTGTGTGGTCGGGCATTGTTATGCAGGGGGACAACGCCAGATGACCAAAAAACGTGTATTTTATTCTGAATGGCCTATCTAATTTTTTTCAATGTGTGGCTGTACACTTGTGTTTAGGGGTGTTCTAGGTTCCATAAACTCAAGAAGCAGCAATCCCTTCCAATTCCAGAACACAGTTGCCATCACCTTTTTGTTTGAAAACGTATGATTGAATTTCTTAGGCTTTGATCAACCTATGAGCACAAATTGCATGTACTGCTGCTTTGTTTCAACATTAGAGTGTAAATCCAGGTTTTGTCTCCATTCACAATGTGGTCAAGGAACTTGTTACCATCAAACGCATAGCAATCAAGGAGTGTCAGGGCATTCAGGTGAATTTTTGTCAACATCTTTGGAACCCATCAAGCACACACTTTACAGTACTGGTACTGAAGCTTTTCTGTAACAATCTCGTACAGAACAGTATTTAAAATCTAGGGAAAATATCATTGAAGTTCAGAAACCGTGAAGCATCTTGCTATTATGAATCTTCTTGTCCACACTTTCAAACAAGTCTGGAAACACAACATAAGGCTAGCCATTCTAATCCTCATCGTGAACATGTGTTTGGACATATTTAAATTAACAACACTAAATTACCTTACCAATACCCATCACAGTATGGTAATAAACTTAACAAAGCTGGTGGCGAGTTTCCACTGGATTTATTTTTATTGCATGAAGAAATGTTATGTTATGAACTTCATATGCAATGGATTATTGATTTTAGTGTTCATTTTAAAGAGCTCGTACACAACCATTAACAATCACAGAGCTCTGAAAATTAAGGTGTCATTTTGTCATCACTCTATTCCTTGAACATGGACAGATATGGCCGTGCCCATAACATGGTTCCCATGATCAATTGGCCCTTACTTTATGAATACCATTCATATCGTTTATGTTAACATTTTGATCACCTCAATCAGATTTTGGTCTTTTTTGAGCTATCCACAAATGCAATATTATCTTGTAATGCTTTTATCAATGCTACAAGTAGATAACTGATCACTACAGCAGTGAGTTTTAACTAAGAGTGGTGAAATGTAGATCTTCAAAATAATATAATTTATCAATGCTAAAGGATGATTTACTCAAGAATGAACACTCATAATGTGGAATATAAGATGAGTGTAAAATACAAACAAAAAGGTTCTTTACTTCATGATAACAGTTGACTTGGAAAAACATGTCACCTTGCTATCTGTCTAGACATTAATTGGAAAGCATATCTCGTCAGACAGCATAAACAAGTCGGTGGAAGAAAGATGGTGTACTCAATTGAAGAGCATGTGTTCATTGTGGATCAGTACTGGGTGAACAGCCCCTTCAAACAATGTCAGAGGGAGTTTCTGAATAAATTTGGTGGGTGTACACCAGCCACCAGAGCCACTATTTTGAACTTGGCGAAGAAGCTGGAGAGAACGGTGAGCTTGGTGGATTTGAATTCGGGCGGGTGGCCCAAGATGACAGAGGACACAACACAAGATGAGAAGCAGCAGTTATTGACATCCTCACTAAAATCTCTTCAGAGGCTATCCCAAGAGACAGGACAATGGTATTCGACCCGTCAAAAAGCAGCCAAACAGGCAGAGGTTAAGCTGTACCGTATCACAGCTGCTAAAAATCCCACACTTTTGGACATAGCAAGGTACACTGATGAAGCATGGTTCCATTTATCTTGCTACGTAAATTTGCAAAATACACAGGTGTGGGCCTGTGATAATCTCCACATCCTCGATAAAGAGCCCTTCCATCCAGCAAAAAATGGTGTTTGGTGTGCGGTGTCTCATCATTGTATCATCGGGCCAATTTTTTTAAAAAAAAGACACAGTGAATACCGACCGGTACTTGGAAACCCGTAGTGAGTTTATGAGCCAATAGGATGTTTAAGAACTTGCAGATGGTTACTTCCAACAGGATGCTGTAACTTACTACACCTCCAATAAGAGCATGGCAGAACTTCACAGATGTTTCAAGGACAGGATTATCTCCAAAGACTTGTGGCCACCTAAGTCTCATGAACTAACAACCCCAGATTTATTTCTTTGGGGACGTTTAAAAGGAACAATTTATGCCAACAGGCCAAGGTCAATTGAGGAACTGAAAGACAACATCAGACGTGAAATTGCTGCCATCGATGTCGCTATGTTACATCACATGTTATCCAATTTAGAGTGTTGGGCTAATATGTGTCTGGATGCTTGCGATGGAAACTTCCAGCATCTTCTATGAAACAATCCTACTTGCATGGGCCAACGTATGTTTCAAATTAGTCGAATGTGAATCATGAAAAATAGGTGTCCAGTCTCGAGTAAATCATCTTGTAGTTAGATAACTTGAGCTACTTTTATTTGTAGAAAACTAATATCATATCTAATTGTGGCCTAAGAGGTATTTATTTTTGTCATTTGCAGCATTATATATATATATATATATATATAGAGAGAGAGAGAGAGAGAGAGTGTGTGTGTTATAATATATATATATATATACATATAAACCCTGATTCATCATTTTAGTAGAGGATCGGAAAAAAAACTATGGATATGAGAAAACGATAAATGCGGGAACCTATATAAAATTAATTAAAATGATCAGATTTGCCTATAACTCAAAAAATGTACACAAATAATTTTATCGTTTCCACTGTCAAGTCCACATAAATTAAGTCTTTTTAAAAAAGTAATGTATCTTCATTTGTTTAGCACATCCTTTCCTTTTCAAATTGAACCATAAACTTTAATTATTAACAATGTTTTTTGGTCTCTTTCGGTGATGTCGTGACCATACACTAACACTCTCATGATCTCAAATGCATGAAGTACTTCCATAAAACTTCATCCACACACAACACACCACATGTTGTGAGCTCCTGGTCCACAGACACATACACATCAAAGTTTATGCCAGTGGTGCTTTTACTCAGTCAAACACAAACTTCATCTTGCATGCCATCACCATCACCTTTTCTGTCAATCTCTGTCACGTCTGACCCTTAATTTGTCTTCACGTATCCACCCTTTACAAAACAGTTCTGTATTGTAAACTGGATCACTTGCTGCCATAACAAAACAAAGAAGTGAATGGCCTGCAGGATGTCTATCTTGAGTTGAGCCCCTTCCTTTTCTTGCATCATCAGACACACAGTTCTATGCACTAGCTGTTTCTTGTACACATGCTTGAAAAATTAATCACACCCAAATTAAGAGGCTGTGTGACACAGGTGCAGATAAGAGGGTAAAAACCACCTTTACATTCCTCAAAAAAGGATGTGTCTGGAGAATGAGGGGCACATTAGTCAACAAAGAGAAGTATTTTCCTTCCTTGTGCTCTGAATGATGCATCAAGAGCATGCAGAACGTCTCTGAAAATTCCTGATTTCATTCAAACTTTCGAGTTGGCACAGTAGGTCAAAGGTAGCTTTTTTAATTTAAATGTTTAAAACATAATTGTTTCTCAAACTTTCCTATAACAATGGGCACTTGTTTGTCTGAGCCATCACTGTTTGTGAGCAATAGTACTATCAGTCAGTCAGTCACTCCTTCAAACTTTTTACCCCAAGGCAGGTCTCTCCTTTCAATGCTAACATTCGATCTGCCAAACAAATGAAAAATAGACATGTTTCATCTGCAATATAGATGTCTCGAGCCTCATACCCCTCCAAAAGCTTCAAAAGCCTAACAAATCAGAATTCTGTGGTGTTGGTGTCTATAGCAGCACTTTCCCTAGCCAAATTTTTAAATACCAGGCACTTGAAGTGTGAGATACAACTGTTTGAAGCTAAAAGGTTCCCAATCTCCATCGTTGCAGCTATTTTGAGGGATTTCTCATGCAGAATGCTCCCATTCACAGGAATGTCTGATGCTCTGGCTTGCCATTCCCAGGTAAAGAGAACCTTTTCCAGCTCACTGTAGGTCGACACCTTACGTGTCTTCCTCTTCTTTGTTGATGTGCCACACTTTATCAGCTTGCTCTCTGATAACCTCTTCCTTTGAAATAATCATGTTTAAAGTAGATGGTGGAAGGCCGAGTCACTTGCCTGTGCTCAAATAAATCCTCTTCTTTGATGGGTTTCCCTCCACCTCTTCTATGATGCACAGTCATTGTTCTAAAGTCCAAACTTGTTTCACAGGAAGCACCATGTGAGAAAATGTCATCGTCGCTGTTATTATTTTTATTATTATTTGCGCCGCATCTTACTACCCGTTCGGGTTATACGCACTTATGCTAATGTGTAATGATAAGGTGATTGTGAGATGAAATGGAGGACCTACAGTTTAACATGGAATCCACACCATGGTTGAGGTCTAGCATTCTACACATTCACAAGTTGTGATTAATAAACGTCTTGTCAGAGGTGAAGGAAGTGTTTGGCAATCACATAAATCTGTGCCGGGACCGAGGATTGAACCCCGGACCCTCAGCACAGAAGTCCAACATCTTACCCCTAGAACGCCAGTTCACCTAATGTTTTTATTAAAAGATAACGATGACTAGTAATAATAATAAAACACTGTTGAGGATTGAACACACGTGATGAAATGCGGACTCAACTATACGAAAGCGTGAAGTGAAATGAGTCACACTAACATACAGCCAGGCTTTCCCAATTGGATGAGCCTCTCGCCACCCCCCCCCCCCCCCCCCCCCCCCCC